>JAHWFP010219186.1:0-32291 GCA_023313725.1 Lithobius niger
TTTTTTTTTGCTACAGTATTACATGACTCAAACTGTATGATTGTTAAAGTACGGTGAATTAATCACGCGAGCGGCAATATAAGCATAATATTGCGCGTGTCTTAGAATAAATGGATCGTCCAGACTATAAACCCTGTCCTTGTGCTTCTCTAACCACGGAAACATGGACTCGTCTTCCTCAGACAGCTTCACGCAGGGTAAACTATCACTTTTGAATAAGTCTATCAAACAGTTTTTTCTGGCCGTTTTGGTCCTTAATGGGTTAACTCCGAATAATGCAGTGGCCGAGATTGTTCTTAGTATCCCCACGATGACGTCTTGATTCACGGGGACATGGAACCACAGGTAAAAATTAATTGTTCCATTTCCGAAATTACCGATGCTGTAACTTTTCAACTGGAACTCCGAGGTCAAAGCGTCTACAATAGTGAAACATACGGATTTGTCCGTAGGTGATAAGAGTAGTTGTGCGCTGTATGTTACATAGCTACCAAAAGGTGCCGTCTTGCGTCTTTTCGTACCTTTTGACTGAGTAGGATCGTTTTCTGACACGTCCGTCATGGTTAAGTCTGAGAAGGAGAATGACGTTCCTTGAGACATCATCCGGTTATTATTATTGATAAAATACTATTATTATTATTATTATTGTTAATATCATTATTAGTAGCAAGCGCTAGCGTGTGTAGGGAATATCAGTTCAGGTGAACGTCATTGTTCGTTAAATGTATTAGGTTAATACACTTGACTATCCTGGCTTAATACGTCGCGCTCGTGGGCCTATGTTTCTATTTGTCCGACCGATGTCTTGATCGTTTTAAATTGGTCGATCGATAGGTCCATCGTCTGTTTATCCAGGGTGACGATGCTCAGGACCTTCGCATTGTCAATGGTGAAGTATGATATGCCGAATTTGGGTCTTGTGTATAGAATCTGAGCCTGAAAGGTACCGGAAAGGGCTACCATCCACCTCTCAAATAATGGTACCATTTTTGTCCATTCGTCCATTCTAAAACAGACCCCGTGACCCGTAGGTGTAAAGGTTATTGGATTTTTGACATATCTTCTGATGTGGACCCTGGTCACGTCGTTGAATTTACTGCAGGTTAAAAAAATGCAGTTGCCCAAATCAACGGACATTTCGGGTTTAAGAGGGTATTGGGTTTGCAAGGTAGACGACATTCTTTTGAATTTAATAATAATAATAATGATGATATCGTATTAATAATAATAATGACGGTCGGTGTCAGTCGTTCCTGAGAAGTGAAAAGAGAAAAAAAAGGACTATAAGTGATACTCCAGCGCTCCATGCAATAGCATTTGACGACGCTCCTCAATCTTTCCACGAGGAATGTTGAGAGCATGGATTTCTGACTCGTACAATTTAATGGTTTCTAAAGCGTGATTCGACATTGCTATATACTTGTCGTTATAATTATCAAAATATGAAATAATTAATGTGGGTCCTATGAATAGTAGACGGGGTGTATTGTAATAGAAATGTACAACCCACTGAGGCAGTTTATGTTCGAAACTGAGCCATTCCTGAATGTTGAACGTAATGCCGTACGAACTCAACATCTCTTCGTCGTCAGATTTCTGAAATCTGATTTTAATGTACTCATTTACTTTGAATACGCCCACCGTTACATTATTCCCTAGCTCAATCTCCATGGTGATAATAACGCTACTAATAAGAATAATAATAATATTTACTAATAATAATAACCTGCCTACAAGAGAGCAAAAAAAAAGAAAAAAAAGAAAACCTAATGTAAACGTTACCTACTGATATGAAACAGCGCAAAGTTACGAAAAATAAAGTGGATGTAGGTCTACTTACCAAGAGTGAAGCGTACGAAGCTCATAGTGCGTTCGAGTACGATTTTTGGATTGGAACTATCCGTATTTATAACAATTTTCTTGGCATCCGTACACCTTTTTCTTTTGTAAGGCCTTACATACACGAGTCAACTGTTTTCTGAATACCAGTTTAATTATTGCTTTATTCAGTGGTCCACTGTACGCCTTTGAAGTACATACATGACGCGTCACTTTGGTACGGTACTGTTTACTTGCACTTAAAGAACTGCAACGTTAAGCATTACGTATCAATTTGAGACAGGTATCCTTTTCACGGTGATGGATTACCGTCTAGGTAGATTAAACACCTTCCATTGAGACACGACTTTCTCGTGGCTATACCTCAGCCGTGTCATCATTTCAATTGAATACTAGTCTCTAGAAATGAACAGCGTGGTAATGATTGTATAGACTGAATAAACACATTCCATAGAATTGCGACTTTCACGAATACCTCTGGTGTCTACATCTTTGACACACGACTTGATGAGTAATCATTTAAATTGAATATCTTTGGAGCGTGGTGATGACATAATCAACGCAATATCGTTTATATACCGTGGTTTTGGTTTTCGCGTTGCCAACATGACTCGTCCGTGCATCCTAATCGTACGCGAGATTATTAAGAGGGTGACCGTATGTTTGTCTTCCTTTTTTTCCTTTTTTTTCACACCCACTATTCGATTCATCATTTACTTTGTTAGTTTTTTAGTTTTAACAAGTGGTGTTTCTATGTAGGACGGTGATCCAGGCATCCAGATTACTGAGGATGGACTGAATTACAAACACATATTACGTGTAATACGTTATTTTGTGTTTTAGTATTTACATTCGCTTCTTTTATCTTAGTTTAGCTAACTTCTACATGTCTTTCTTAGGAACCCATTCACGTAAAACTAGCGTTTGTAGAAATGGTTAATTTCATCTGCCTCAACGTATGTATTTTCGTTTTTCTTCCTTTATTTGTCAATCAGTTACAAAATTAAGATGACGAACTATATTTGTGTTTCATTATTTTTAAGTGCAATAAATGGGCTAGGCGCCGGATTAACGGAGGGAAGGGTGGGTGGGTCGGTGCAGGATGCAAGGTGTGCTCTCGTTGTAGGCTGTGTCCCATTTGCAACGATGGTCATGAGGTTAGTTCTTAATGGTGATTTCCTTTTAGCATTACGTAAACATACTCTGCACCGACTTCCGTCTGAGTTGACACATTCATAAGAGACGTATTCACGAGCGGCTTTTGAGTCTGACCCGTTACTGACCCTATAACCACCCTTTTGCGCCATCCCTTCTATCGGATTCGTTTTGAGCCTCATTCAGACTCATGATGTGGCAGCTAACAGTTAGCTTGGTCATCGCGGCGGCCGCTGGTCTCTTCCAAGGCGGAATGGTCTACGTCGTATGTCGGCGAGCGTTGGAATACGTGGTGGACGGTGGTGGTGTTCCCAACAACTTTATTGTGGACGTTTTAACACCTCCGCCACCACCTCCGCCACGACCAGCCGTCCGACAAGAGACACCTCCTTCGTCTTCCCCACCAATACCGTTCACGGACAAGGACCTTGCGGGCGCATGGGATAGGATCAGATCCTCGGCCGGTGCTCGTCAGGTCCTGGCCCCTAACGTGTCCGTTTCAACCAACGGCTTGGAGTCGGTACGGAATTAGTTTATTAATGCTACATTATTTTGTGTTTTACGTGCCCCCCTTACGACGGTGAGTAAGTAGGACTACGTCTTTTTCTTTGTTCATAGTAACACCAACGGACGCCGGCCGACGACCCACCGATAACAATGGAGAACGAAAAAAAACCCAAAAATAAGAAAAAAGAAGAAGAAGAAACACACCATAAATCGTAGTTGATTACTATTCTCCTTTACTTTTTCCTAGGGATGAAGTAAAGGAACGTTGTAATCAACTGCTTTTTATGGTACACAACATACGCTAATTATTTTAAAGAAATAAATATTGGTTAGAAAGACTGGGGTGGGAACACGTTTTTTATGGGCTTCTCTTACTATCATACTGTATTCTTACAATACATTATGATAGTAAGATAGGGAATGGTATTGAAATAGTTAACGTATGTTGCGGTCGACTTTAATTCACACTTTAACGTTTTTTATTACAACTTTTCAAAAACATATTCATTTGCAAAATACTTTACTATTACTTTTCGGCTTAACTTTGCCTTGTGACTGTAACTTCCTTTTTTTTTTCTGAAACTTTCCAGTCACGAGAGGAGTTTTCTCCGGGAATCTCCGGTTTGCCCACTACTTTTCATTCCTTTGTTGGTTTACTTACAGTCAGATAGGTCTTTTTCGGCTAACCAACAAAGTGGTCCAACACACACACACACAACAAAAAAAACAACCTGATCTAGCTTTTTTGGTTGCTTGAACACCGTATCACGTATGATACAGTTTTCAAACAACACTGATAGGAAACAAAAGGCTATATCGCAGAGAGAGACACTCTGCGCGAAAATTGCCTCGTGACGTCATTTGTGATCGATGACGTCACCTGTGGCTCGTGCCGCTAGCTTAAGTAAATAACGAACAGACGAAAGTAAATAGACACACCATTTTATTTCACTATGTTTACAAGCAGCTGGATCAAAGCCAGATCTAAAATAAACATAACTCGTTGCGCTGTTTAAATGACAGACTGAAGTATAGCAGTCAGGTGGGTATATAGAATTTCAACTTGATACTGTGTTAAACCATAACTACATTTAGTAACTTTATTGACGTATTTATTAATCTTCAGGAATGTGTTCGCCTCATCACATCTTGTTTCCAGAATTACTCCGTTTGACACATGATGCTCATCTAGACAGCTGGCATTATCGTATCCCTGTCGATTCAGATACGACACAACAGTCTCCACAAAGATGGCATTTTTTTCACATTCTTCTATTAGGTTAGGCCTTTTTTCCTCTTTGTGGTAAACTACGGCATTGTTTATTATGAGTCCCGTATCGATCACGAGTAAACACAGTAGCACAACGTCCAGGTAATGTCTTAGCTCCAGACCCATCGTGTTGGTACGTGTAAGGTTGAAAGGTGTATGTAACGGTCACCCGCTACTCCATCTCTTTTTATCACGGTCGAGCCGACTTTGATCGTTGCAACAGGGGTCTCTCCGATCTTCTATACGGTGTGTGAGCACCACAATCACATTCGTCACGCCCTCCTGGATACACAATGTCCTTCTCTCTAGTTTCTATGAAATCGTTACCCTTTGGGAACTGTTTTAGGAATAAACAGTGTTTCTCCTGCTCTTTGTGTTCGTTCAGTGGGTTTTGACCGACTTGCCAATTAGACATGCGCAGCTCACAATACACGCACATCGTCGTATCTGATGCCTCATACATACGATCTACTTTGTCTCCACACCTGAAGAATCCAGCCTCTGCCATTTCACGTGGTGCTAGTGTACCCCCGTGCTCCCATCTTCCCTCGTACGTACTCTCCCGTCCTGACAGAGTGAACAGGTCAGCATTTATCTCGGTGGTTGTATGATCCAAATCTACCTGTTTCTCCCCCTTTTATACCTCTCCGCCCATCACAGTTTTTTCTTGCACATTCACAATACGACCTTTGCGGATACACTGTAGAATATTCACCTTTGTCGTCGTCATTGTTTCCAGTAGGAAATGCACGTACAAATGGACAGTCTGCGCCCCAATTCTTGTGATCTACCATTGGTTGGTCACTCTGCACAAACTCCCCGAGTTTAAATTTACAATAGGGACACATCACGAGATCGTTTACATTGTATTGTTTATCCATTTCTTCTTCACATCTATAAAAACCTGATGCAGCCAGTACCCTCGCTGACAGGTTTCTAACGTGCGGCCACCTGTTCTTAAAGGTTCTTACACGGCCAGAGGGTGTTTAAAGACGTTCGTCCATCTCTAATTGTAACTCTTAACGAAATGGTCATTAATACATGTAACACGACTAGCTTATATACTATAGCTGACGTGGGGATTGTAGACAACCGTTTACCAGGGTCTATAGACACCATTTTTTTAAGCATCCTGACCTGACGTCATACCACCTGTGACGTCACTTCCCTCAGTCATTTCTTTTTTAGGCATCCTTGGGGCAGAACTGATGTCACTTCCCTTACGACGCCATTTTGAAACAACCTATGGCCGCCGCCATCTTGGACCGGAAGTGACGTCATCGTGACGTCATCGTGATGTCACATGACCTGTGACGTCACTTCCGTTTTGGGCCGCAACGCATTATTACTACTGCTCTAACGTTGTCCATTGCCAGTATCCACTGAATTGCCTGAAAAATACCCGTGCCTGAAAAATGGCAAAAACGTCCAATCAAGGGGTGAGGGGTATCAGTCTTACCGGATACCGTCAGAGGTTGTCACTACGAAGTGGTTGATCTCTTCTAAGTTGTGTGTCAAAGTTTTATGAATCAGTGATACCAAGCTGGCTGGACTTTTGCTGAGGAGTTGCCATAATTGTTGAAAGTCTCCACTCGCTATTATATCTCTTGAATTCATGACCGCCGTTGACCTGGATTCGTTACTTTTAATCTTCGTGTTCAATGTATTTTTAGTGACTTCCTCAATTCTGTCGACTGGAAAGCCTAATTTGTAGCTTTGTGTTTCACACGAATGTGTCCCCCCAATAATCTGCTTCCCTTGATTTTTCCAACGAAATCACTTCCTTCTTTATTAGCGTAATTGGCACCAGTGCTATGCTTGTTATTATTTTGGTTTAAAAACGTAATCTCCTTCAACACAGCAAAAGAACTTCATGGTGCTAATTCCGGGGCCTCATTATAACATTTGCTAAAACCGTAATGAAGCCACCTTTGCTATGAAATCGGCTCCTCCCCCACCACCAAGCGAGGAGTACGTTAAGAGTTCGATGATTAGCAATGTGTTCACATATGTTGACGGCAAACTTGGGATACTGAGCAATATGTAAAAGTAGGTCACTCATAGGGACGTATGCTACTCAAGGCCCGCACAAAAGCCTGATTCGACTTGTAAAGTCCTGGTTCTATGGGACAACGAGACAATAAACTTCCCACACTAGGCCCTCAAAAAATCTAAATTTGACTATGGAAATCTTGGTTCCGTTGGAAGCGTACACAATATTCTTCCCACCCTTATCGCAGACTGGTTGCACTCGGTGCAAATTGTGGTTCCTATTGTGTGATTTTCGATAAACAAAGCATAACAGATAATTCTGCATTCAACGACTGGTATGTTACCATCCAAATTTATAAAAGATCGACGTTGAAAGACAGCCATGAACTGTTGACCTTGATCTTTAGGACAGACTTTTGCAGATAGCAAAGTGATTATGCAAAAAGCCTAAATTATCAAAAAAGATTGAAACATCTCTCTTTTTAGCAACCTGTTTAGGATGCGATTATGCGATTATGCAAATGGTACATGTTCCTATGACACATTGCCCAGTTGGTCACTTGACTTGATAGTACTGATGTACAGGTTTTGTAACACTAGTATAGTTTCTTCTGTAGCCAATGAAGTCGAAAATAACAGTTCATGTGGCCAGTTCTGAATAAAAAATCGAGTGAGGATTCAGTCACGAAACTTCCTTGGTTATATTTCCTACCCTAGGAAGTTTTGTTAATGAAAGTTCTACGTAACAATAACATCAGTTTTATTATTCATAATAAAATTCAAAAAGGTAATCCTAATACTGAAGGTGAGCGTAAACTCACATGGAAACTTTAAGATAATTTAAACTGAACGTGAGTGTCATTATCTATCTTATAAAATTTGAGATAATTTAAAATAAAGTTTACGAGGTTCAAAGCGTGATGGAAGAAGTATGCTGGCGATACGCAACGTGCTAAGTTTTATGACATACTAGTTATTGTCTTAACCACAAAATGGCACATCGCACCTAATGCATTTAGAGCTAGCTCCAATAGTAGATGTGTTGAGTTTGCAATTTCTATTAAGATTAGTAAATACAACAGCTGTTTTTATACTAGGAAGAGAAGATGCCTTCATTTTGAGGAGTGAGATACCCTCACAATTTAAACTCATGTCCTGGTTTCACAGTTGGCTGCTTCTGGAATATGAATGATTATGCCACCGTTAATAATTAGGTTGACGTTGTATTAGTGTTATAATAATAATAATATTAACAGGTCTCTTGCAAACGCAACCGGAATGGCAAGGACCTGGTGGTCACTAACTGCCATCCAAAGTTAAAACCTAAAGATTATAAATTACAAAAGTTTAAGAGTTTAAAAGTTTAAAACGAACACGATGGGCTGGCTACAGAGGAAGGGTTGGTGGTATTGGGTATTGGTATTGATATTTGGCATTGATATTATGCTAGTTGTTAATTAAAAGCAGCTATTGTCAAAAATTGTGCCACAGTCCCTTGCGTGACTAGTTCTATCTTTGCGTTTGTCCAGTAATTGATTACCAGTTTCTTCCCAGTACCGGTACCTGTAATTTCTTGATTTTTGGTAAACATAGGAAACTACAATATAACAAAGAACTGATGGGCATAGAATAACTTTTGTTAACATGTGCTGGATGATCGAATCGATCTAGAAAGATGCCGGTGAGCAAACTGGAACTACATACTCACAGCAAAAACCAAAAACCAATAGTATAAACTATTTCGACTCGGGTATTAAAATTTGTCTGAGCACTAAGGAAAATTATTTTGAAACACATAATATTGATTTATTATTGATATTGTTTAAAATGAAAGAAAATTGTTTCATCCTTAGCCTCCATTAACACAAGTGACTCGTTTTGACAACTACGTTGCCAAGCAAGGAAAAAAATTTAAAATTCGATCAACAGGGCTTAACATTTAAATGATAAAAACGTACTATGGACTACGTCTCTTGAATAGTATATTGATTGTTCACAGAAATTTGCTGAATCAATAGACATGCTTGAGTGCCAGGCAAAACAGCATATAGGCTAGACAGGTAACTTAAAAATCAAACCAAAAACCAAAACTGGTAAAAGAGACAGCCAAGTTCCGAATGGTTAGGCCCTTCAAAGGAGTCGTACCAATACACCTCAACATTCGGCAAGCTAATCGCACCGACTAATAGCTCGAAGGTTAAATGAAAACTATAACATTGCTACTTTCGGTAGCAATGTTCAATTTTCATTTAACATCCAAAGTATTTTTTGGTGCAATTAACTTGGCACATATTTTGATTTGTTGATATCACTCATTTGAAGGGCCAAACCATTTGAAAGGCCCCTGTGGGCTGGGGGTAGAATAAGCCCACCGTACCCCTGCGTGTCGTAGAAGGCGACTAAAAGGGTACCCAAGATCACGGACTGCTAGTGTGCCAAGGGTCTGCATGGCGGAGGGTTTTTGGTCCGTCTTTAACACTAGCAACCTCAACACTACGGTGTGTATGGCGGGCAGGTTTAACACCCGTCGCGAGCACTAGTCATAAAGAGGTGAAGGGACATCCAGACAAACCAGGCCCGGGGTGGCTGCTTAGAGGATGTTTGGCGGTTTGAATCCCCTTTTGGGTTTGATTCCGATTTGCCCATTCTGGCCACTGGGCTTTTCATCCTCATCCCCCAGCATGTTGGCCGTGTGCTGCAACCTAGTAATCTGTGGAGGCGGAGATCCTGGCTTTCGGGCTTTGGCTCATTATTCCGGAGGACGGGTGGCCTGGGCGAGCCGGCCTAAGGTCAATCGGCTATGACCTTTCGGGTCCTGTCGATGTGGGGAGGCGGCTTGTGCTGTATCCATCTGCATCACGGACCCGAACTGTTTGGGTTATCGAGGGAGGTGGTGTGTACGACTTCCTTGGTGGCCTCGCCTCTCGGCATGCTTAGGCTGCTACCTCACCGAGATAGACGGCGGTGATAGCTTCCTGGTGCAGGGCCCTGGATATGCGGCTTCCGGCTCTGCATCACCCGAGTGCCGCGCGGGGCTCTCTTTTCTGGGGAGCGCACCGCCACAACTTCTTTTTTGCTCTCAATGGCAACTTCTTCCCTCCCTTCCCCCACAAAATCTTCTTCCCCCCAAAATTCTTCCCCTCCTCGCCGCACTAGCAAGCGCCAGAGGAGGGAACCTGACATGGTTGGGCCTAGTGCCCAGTTACCAGACGTTCGTAAGAGTCGGGACCAAGTCCCGAAGTTCCTGGTGGTGACAGGCGAGGGCCGAGATGTTACACAACTCAGTCCTTTCGCTGTCCACAAAGCGCTAAAAGGGATCTGTGGTTCAGATCCGAAAAGTGTCTCTCGGCTCCGTGCTGGGGGATACCTTGTGGAGGTTGCGGACGATGCTCAGGCAAAGAGGCTTTTGAAGGCGAGTGCACTGGGGTTATGCCCGGTGCGTGTGGAGCCGCATCGTACCTTGAATAGCAGTAAGGGGATCGTGACTTGCTTTGATTTGAGGTGTCTCAGTGATGATGTCATCCTGGACGAACTCAATACACAAGGAGTTACGGCCGTTCGGCGTTTGAGGCGAAAAGGTGACATTGGTGCTCAGCCTACTGACACTTTTTCCTGACCTTTGATTCGCCGGTTGCACCGCAGGAAATTATTGCCGGTTACCTGCGGTTGAAGGTCAGATGTTACGTCCCGAACCCAATGCGGTGTTACCGCTGTCAACGCTTTGGTCATACCAGCGGTTCGTGTAAGGGTGAGCCAACCTGTGTTAGCTGTGCTCAGGCAGCCCATGAGGGCTCCTGATTGTGCTGCCCCAGAGCGGTGTGTCAACTGCGGTGGTCAGCACCAGGCCTCTTCACGGGACTGCCGTGTTTACGTCGAGGAACGTCGTGTTCAGGAATTGAAGGTAAAGGACGGGCTTTCCTACTCGGAGGCCCGGAAGAAAGACAAACTATCGGCGCCGACGATAACACGATCTTTTGCGCAGGTGTGCAGTGCGCCATTGCCTGGCCCAGTTAGTGAGTCTGCTGATTTGGCGGATTTGCGCGCTGAGCTCAGGTCTTTGACGAGGACGGTCAGCATGCTTGTTACTTTGTTGACCCAGCAACATCCATCGTTGCAGGGTCTTTTGGGTTCTTCGGACCCGGTTGCTGCCATGCCGTCGACATCTGCTCAGCCTGCAGATGCTTCTGCTCCTATTACTGTTCCTGATGCTCTAACTGTTCCCAGGCAGGTTAAGGCTTCGGCTAAGCCTCCGCCTGCCCGGAGTGCGCCACAGAAGACGTCGAAGAAGAAGGCTCCTGCTGGTAAGGCCTCAACACCACCCGTGAGGACGTTGCCACCGGGAGAGACGGTGAAACGGTCGTTGAACGGCCAGCTTGCTGAAGGGTCCATTGCGTACCCTCAACATCGTGATACTACTCTGCCCATGGAGCAGGAAGAGATTTCCTGTTCTAATTCTCCAGAACTTTTTCCTCCTTCCGAGGACAACTTCGTTCTGAACCTCACTCCATCTTTTGATTCGGGTGAGGATTCAGATGTTTTCGGATCGCTCAGAGGAGGAGTTGAGGAGGATGATGTGGTCTTAAGCCCGCCCTAATGCCTGCGCATACCATCATTCAGTGGAACTGTCAAAGTTATTGGACCAATGCAGAAGAGCTGCGACTGCTTTTGTCGCATTGGCGACCTCTGTGCTGCTGCCTTCAGGAAACTTGCTTTAAGGCGTCGGATAATCCGGTTGTTCGGGGTTACTCTGTCTACCGTCTGGATGCAGACCGTGTGCCACGTGCACATGGTGGTGTTGCAGTGCTGGTTCAACACTCTCAGCCGCATGCCAGTGTGCCTCTGCACACTAGATTTCAGGCGGTAGCAGTTCGAGTTTCTTTCAGCTTCGATATTACTGTCTGTTCGGTTTATTTACCACCGGATGAGGTCTTTGGTGACCTGGAGGACCTGGTTCGCCAGCTTCCTGCCCCGTTCCTCTTGCTGGGTGACTTTAACAGCCACCACGTCCAGTGGGGAGGACCTAATACTGACAACAAGGGGAGGATCCTGGAGGAGTGGATGCGGAGGGGGTCCGTTTGCATCCTGAATGATTAAGCCATGACTCACTGTAACCGGGCCACGGGCAATTGGTCAGCGGTGGACTTAGCCTTTTGCTCGCTGGCCATCCCAGTTAACTTCGCTAGGGGTGTCACTGCCGATCTGCATGGAAGCGATCACCTCCCCATTGTGTTGTCCACAACACAAGGCGGTTCTGTGGCTTCCAGGCCAGCGCGGTGGGCACTTAAACGTGCTGAATGGTCAGCTTTTGCTGAGGCTGCTGTATTTCAGCGTGCGGTTGAGGACTTTTCTGATGTGGATGAAGTTTCCACTCATTTCGCTGATGTGGTCCTTGCTGCTGCTAATGCTACTATCCCGCGTACGTCCACACAGCCGCGGCGGGTTCCTGTTCCATGGTGGACACCTGCTTGCGGGCAGGCCATTCAGGCCCACCGGCAAGCGTTGCGTGCATTTACAGTCAGCCCAACTACTGACAACTTTGTACCCTTTAAGCGCTGTCGTGCCCGTGCCAGGTATGTCATCCGTGAGGCTAGACGTGCTTCGTGGGCAGCTTATGTTTTGTCGATCACGCGCTCCACGCCTTCTCAGCAGGTGTGGCAGAAGGTGCGCCAGATCTCGGGGAAGGCCGTTTCTTCCCGGTTTCACAGCTGAAGGTGGCGAATACCGTGATCTTTTCTGTGCCGAATATCGCCGACTGTCTTGCGTCTGCGTTTGCGCAGGTCTCGAGTGATAACCATTATGTTCCTGGTTTCCTCAGAATAAAACGTTGAGAAGAAGCTCACCCTCTAGACTTTCGCTCCGACGGGCTAGAGGAGTACAATTTACCGTTCACCAGGCAGGAATTTATTTCAGCTTTGTCCAAGTCGCATGACTCCGCCCCAGGGCCTGATGATGTTCTCTATCAGCTGTTGAAACATCTGCCTCTTGCCTCCCAGCAGTTCTTGCTGGAGATGTTCAACCGTGTGTGGGCAGAATGCTCTGTTCTGGCAGCGTGGAGGACAGCAGTGGTCATCCCGATTGTGAAACCGGGCAAAGACCCTACTGCTCCTTCCAGTTATGGCCCAATCGCTCTGACTAGCTGTGTCTGTAAACTTATGGAACAGATGGTCGGTGAGAGGTTGGTCTGGGCGCTGGAATTACGGGGATTCTTATCTGCGTCCCAGTGCGGCTTTCGACGGTTTCGGTCAACCATCGATCATCTGGTTGCCCTTGAATCGGATGTGAGGGAGGCTTTTCGCATGCGTCAACATCTGGTTCATGTTTTCTTTGACTTGGAGAAGGCGTATGATACGACGTGGCGTTATGGGATTCTCCGTAATCTCTATAACTATGGCTTGAGGGGACAGATGCCGCTGTTGCTTTTCGCTTACCTCTCAGGCCGTTCTTTTCGCGTTCGTGTCGGGGCGACTCTTTCCCGCCCGTTTGTATTGGAGAATGGTGTGCCTCAAGGAGGTGTTCTTAGTGTCATCTTGTTTGCTACAGGGATCAACCCCATTGCTCAGCAAGCTGCTGTTCCCCAGTCATTGTTTGTCGATGAATCTGGCCTGTGCTTTCGGGCAGCTCGCATGCAGACCTGCGAGCGGCAGCTACAGCTGGCGATTAACAAAGTCCAGACCTGGGCGGTCAGTAATGGTTTCCGGTTTTCTCCGGACAAGACTGAGTGCGTCCACTTTTGCCGACAACGAACACTGCACCCAGATCCTTGCCTGTACTTGGGACAGGCACAAATTCCTGTTGTGCCACAGGCACGTTTCCTGGGTCTGGTGTTCGATTCCAGGTTATCTTGGCTTCCACACTTGCGTCAACTTAACGACAAGGCTTTGCGGGCGATTAACATCTTGCGGGTCCTGTCGGGCACTTCATGGGGTGCCGATCGCACTGCAGTGGTGCGCCTCTACTGAGCCCTTGTACGCAGCAAACTTGATTATGCGTGCATTGTGTATGGTTCAGCTAGTGACTCGACTCTCCAGATGTTGGACACTGTGCATCACAGTGGCCTGCGTGTGGCGACTGGGGCATTTCGAACTTCTCCAGTGGTCAGCCTCTATGCTGAGGCCTCGGAGCCACCTTTGGCCATTCGTCGGCGACAGCTTGCCATTCAGTATGCTGTGCGTTTGCGTGCTGTGCAATCCAGTCCTGCTTGGTCCATGGTTTTTGGGCCAGACTTGCGAGTCGGTAGACGCAGGGTGGGTAAGGGTGATTTCCGCGATAGGCTCCAGCAGTCCTGTCAGGAGTTAGCCTTTGAAATACCCTGCGTCTTGAGGCTTGGTGGATGCCAGTTGCCCCTTGGCTTGTCCCAAGTGGCTGTTTCATTTTCGCTCTAGCGTCCCTCCCGAAGGGTTCCACTCTACCTGCGCGGTACTTACAGGAGTTCCGGCGGCTGTGTTCTCAGTACGCCGGTTAGCAGCGCCTGTTTACTGATGGGTCGAAGTCAGACGTTGGTGTGGCCTGTGCTTGTGTTTGTAAGGGAGTAACGGTTGTACATCACCTTCCATCAGGCTATTCTGTGTTTTCTGCAGAGCTTTTGGCTCTTGGTTTGGCGGTGGAATGGATCCTTGACCTTCAGGGCATGCATTTCATTATCTTTAGTGATTCCATGAGTGCCCTGGAGTCCTTGGCGAATTACAATCCTCGGAACCCCTTGACAACAGCTTCACAGCGTGACGGGAAACCAACCACCAGTACATAGAGATGAAGTAAATGGCCACACAGTACAAATAAATGCATTCATGTTCTGAAATTACCCATATTCTCGTTGCAGATACAGGCTTCAATGATCCTGTGATATGAGTGATATAAGTAAAGGGAGTAATTGTTCAAGCTTTGCTTTCCCGCTTGCTTTTTTGCTGGATCCCGGGCCATGTTGGGATAGCAGGGAATGAGCAAGCTGATTCTGCTGCGAAGGGGGCCCGTTCTGGCCCTCTTGGTAGGGAACTCAGCCTTGTTCCCTCAGACACCTTTCCAACTCTGCGTCTGAGGTTACTCGCTTTTTGGCAAACCTTGTGGGACAGACAGGATGGTAATAAATTACGGGCCATCAAAGGCACTGTCGAGGAGTGGCACTCGGAGTGTCGCCGCAGTCATCGTGAGGAGGTTGTGTTGGCCCGTTTGTACATTGGTCACACCCGACTTACTCACTGTTTCGTTTTGCGGGGGGTTGACCCTCCTGAATGTTATTGGTGTCGACGGTCACTTACGGTCCGGCACTTACTTATTGATTGTCGCCATCTTGATGGTGTTCGCCGTCGTTTCCGTCTTCCGCATGACATTGCGCGTCAGTTGGGCGATAAGTCTGTCCTCCAGTCCGGTGTTTTTCAATTTTTGCAGGAGGTACAGATGTATGACAAGATTTAGATTAGGGGTTTGAATAACATCTCTGTAATGTGTGGTGCAGTGGCAACCCGGACCACTGCACTGTGACTGAGGTTGGCGCTAATGACCAAGTTGTCGACGTGCCATTAAGCCTCAATCCCCCCTCCCCGAACCATTTGGAACGTGACGGTCTCTTTTACCAGTTTTTGTTTTTGATATGATATCGCTTCTTTTTCTTAAATTATGTTTTACACTCAACTAAGGTAGCCTGCAAATTTGTAATGAAGTGCCACGTGAACAATAGCTTGTGTGGCCATTTGTCCAACATTTTAATTTCATATCATTCCTTTGAGAGGCCATTCTCAACTTCGGCTGTTTATCAGTTCGGCTGTTTATCAGTTCGGCTGTTTATCAGTTTTTGGTTTTGTTTTATTATTTTTTAAA
This sequence comes from Lithobius niger, assembly GCA_023313725.1. NCBI lineage: Eukaryota > Metazoa > Arthropoda > Chilopoda > Lithobiomorpha > Lithobiidae > Lithobius > Lithobius niger. Next base: position 15,578 of record JAHWFP010219186.1, read on the forward strand.
ATTTATTTTATTTAGTTCGTATTACTCCCTTTACTTATATCACTCATATCACAGGATCATTGAAGCCTGTATCTGCAACGAGAATATGGGTAATTTCAGAACATGAATACATTTATTTGTACTGTGTGGCCATTTACTTCATCTCTATGTACTGGTGGTTGGTTTCCCGTCACGCTGTGAAGCTGTTTTACAAACTTATGCAAAGGCCGAAATATCGAAACGATTGTTTATTTAGGGGACATGAAGAAAAAAACAAAGCCTTTTTTTTATCTCGAATGTGCATTTAAAAGGGGAATATTGAATTTATCTGGAATTTTTTATTTAGTTGCAAATGTTTGGTTGCCATTTGGTGGTTTCTGTATCTTACTTATAAGAATAAACGCTGCCAATGTAGCAACTGTAGTCTTGTTTGCTCACTTGCTCACACACTAAGAGTTTCCCCTCTGATTTGCGTACTTTTTCGCCCATTTGGAAGCCTCACTTTTAAGCAGCAAAAAAACAGAAAAAGTAGGGTTACAACAAAGCTTTTACCCATAAATAATAATGACTTTGGGTCTTGTGAATGCCTCAACCGCCTAGCATGGGATGTAGATGTACCACACAAAATCGCACTATTGATTTTTCCTTTTTTTTTTAAATCTAGTTGCCTTCGGACAGGGCAAGAACTCACACGAAGGTGATATAGCAACAGAATTGTAATTTTCAGTGCTTAACGTTGGCGTCTGGTTCTCCTACGAACAAAAAGACAATGAGTATGAGGTCTACTTGTATAAAATGATGACAACACATGGTTCAAGGTATTTACAAATTATAGTAAAATAGATAAAAACGCCACCCAGCCCTAACCAACCTACAAAGAAAGTTTTTCATACTGTTCATGATTCTTGAGTGAACGTCACTTACCAGATGGCCACATCCTTGTGGGTTGGTTTGGGGCGGGTGGCATTTTTATGTTTTTTACTGTGATTAAAAAATACCTTGAACTATATGTTTTAATCATTTTATACTTGTTAGATCTCATTGTCTTTTCGTTCATAGGTGAACAAGACGCCAATGTTAGCGTTGAAAATAATCTCTGCTATATCTTGTTCGTGTGAGTTCTGTGAGTATATCGTGTTCTGGCTTAGTCCGAGGGCAACTGAATTAAATTATTCTCACCCACTCACTTATTGAAAACTGTTTTTCATTTTTATTTCCTCACAAATTCTCAAATGAATGGCTACATATTTTTTTTTTAGTTTTCAGTGGAAGAAATCCAAGGTGCAAAAGTGGAAGAAGTCCACAAAATGAAATTTGTGTTTCGCACGAATCTGTCCCGCCAATAATCTGCCATCTTTGATTTTTCCAACGAAATCACTTGCTTGTTTGTTAGCGTAATTGACACCAGTGCTATGCTTGTTATTATTTTTCTTTAAAAAACGTAATCCACTTCAACACAGCTTATTTACTCTACTCGATGCAAAATTCATTATTTCACTTTGAGTGATTGTAGCTGGTTTATGCACAACGTCTATACAAAAAATATCATCCTAACTATGAAATGTTTTTAAAATACAAATGTTTGAAAATCGTGCTTTAACGGCATAACAAAAGATTACTATACACACACAACCATGTTTCAAATTATTGCAAAAAAATGTTAAGGAGTGAAGAGCAGAGTACAAGGCCAAATCCTTAAAATCACGGAAACAAGAAGAAGAGTATGTAAAGCAGTGAACTAACGCAAATTATAAGCATACCCATCAAACAGCAGAAACAAGCATCACCTGAAAGTAGTTTTAAAAACATGCTTTCTTCATGTTCACTGGTTTTAAGGATTGTTTTTTTTTTCATCTTTTTATTTAAGCCTGTATCGTGCTCTTCACGTTTTAATGTTTATTTATTTGAGTTAGTTCTATATTGAGTCGGAAATAGCTCTGTAACGTCGTCTTTAAATTCAGTAATCAAATTACCTTTGCTGACACAGAAAAGAACGCAGAGAAAAAATGAGGCATTATTCTTAATTTTATTATACCATCTTGCTGTTGTATATGATCATTATGCATTTCCCGGTTTCCTAGTTTCCTGGTCATTATGCATTTCCCTTACTCATTTCCTGGTTTCCAGTTTACTCACAACTCTTCCGGCTTGTGCAGTGGCGCGCAGTTATTTTCATAAGAATTCGATACAAAGTGATAAAAACAAAAATTAAAAAACACATCTTACGCTCTTCACTAAAACGGAAATACAGCCAGTTTTAACGACTCTTTCTTCATTGTTCCTCCTGCCTTACTGTTTAAACATGCCGCATTGCAGTACTGGACAATTTAATAAAATTGCATCGTATGCAAAAAGGACTCAAGTGAAAAGAGTGTGTTGGGCTTTGACAGAAACATTACACCTTGCACCCTGAAGGACAGCTAGAACTGTAGTACCATTGTGTTATAGAAAATCAAGACACAAACAGTAATGTAATCTTCAATTAACTAATATGTAAGTTTTGGAAAAGGAGTATAATTTTACACTTTTACGCTGAGGTTCACGTATCATCGCAAATATTCTTGTGGTACTTATTGATTTTTTAATGTTTTTGTTCTTTTTATAACGAATTTTGTAGCTAACACTAATAGTATTTTCAAATGCTTCGTTTTAGCCATTAAATTTAGCCATTAAAAAAATTTTACATTTAACAAAAAACTCAAAAAGCTGTCTTCTAAAACGTAAGATTGAGCGGGGAGTTGAAACAGTTTGCAAAAGCCGTTTCAATTATTAATTAATGAGGAAGTAACCAGCGAGGTGCACAGTTCAAACACTAAAATGTGACATTTCCAGACTTGCTACGTCTCGTTGTCAAAAACGGCCAAGTAACATAACCCACAGTCTAGAACAAGTGCAAAACAGTGCGCCAACTGTTATAGATTAGAAGCTTATGCCAACCTGATATAGGTCTAAACTGTAAATAAACCATTCACAATGATTTTTTAACAATCTGATAGAGCTGCAATAAGTGAGTGATTATTAGATGACAGTCAACACAACACTTGCATTTGTATAAAAGACAGTTGTTTCACTGAACAATTGAAGTGTTTGCAGTGGGCACACTGGTGGGTGCCCACTTTCTAACTATACATCACCAGGGGAGCTTAATTAATAGTTATGTACACCCAATTGGGTGTTTTTGGTTCTAATCAAGCATATATATATATATATATATATATATATATATACACGGCCACCTCACTTTATCCGGTGTTGCCCAATCATTACCCAATCCTAATGTCTGTCTTCATGAGCAGGATGGAAAGCCAAATGGGCCCGAGAAGGAATAAATAAATAAGGATGCAAACCTATTTACGTTGCCCTTTGGACGTAAATGTCAGACTGCCTGATTGAGGAATTGAACCCACACCTTTGAAGTCAAAGGCCGAAGTCCTACCACTGAGCCATACTGACACGGCTTTTACATATGGTGGTAGGACTTCGGCCTATGATTTCAAAGATCATTAGTTCACTTCCCCGCTCAGGCAGTCTGACATTTTCGGCCGTGTCTCATTTTCGCCTAGCCACTTTTCATAATGTATGCCCGTACATTTCAGTGGCGACGAGGATGTTTTTAACCATTGATGACGTTATTTAGCAAGCGCTAGGCCTAGTTAAAACAGTTACCTACCCTTCCTAGGTGTGGGGATTAGAAAGGGGTCTTGTTAGCTTATAACAAATATTTTGAGCTGAAAGAGGGAGACGATTCCGGATTGCCATGCTTGCTAGTTGAATTTGTGCTGTGGTAGCAGCATTTAAGTTTGCTATTAGCAGTACCATATTTTTTGGGTTTTATCAGCTGAGGAGTGCTCATCTAGACCGTCTCGGCTGCTGGAGGTCTTCAAGTTTAAAATATTTGACACTCTTGGACTAGTTGAAAAAAGTTCTCCTACTCTTGAGTGCGAAGATTTGGGTTACTAAACCTCGGAAATGAAAACAACGTCTTCTGTGGCATTGTGGCTGGGGCAGGGTGTATGGTCCATTTTCGGGTTGAAAGTAAAAGATATTAATTTAAATAAATTTCTGTGAGCAGCTTTTGAGTTGTATAAGCAAAATTAGCGTGGTTGCTCTTATAAATTGTACTAATTGTTAAGAAAATTTAGACAAAATAGTGAGTACAACAAGTGACCTCTATTAATTGGTGCACCAATAAGTAATTGTGTGGTAGTTAGTGCAAAGCAATTATAACAATTACAATCTCAATTAATTTGGCTAGGCATCAAATGTACAAAAAATTTAAGGATTATTTTTTTTAAAGTTTTGCTTTGTGGTTGTAGCTATTGTAAAAAAAAGAGATGTAATTTCACTGAAATGTAAATTAACGTTGCTTGGCAGGGAGTTACAGGAAAATATTTCTTTCCCAAATGAATTAATATTGTGAAGAAAATCAATGGCTCTTAAATAACGTAGGCTATTGCGAACTAGAGTGTTTAATTTCTGCAAGAAAAGTAGTAGGGAATTAATTTATATTCAAGCCATCTATTTTTACAGTTATACAGCCATGTGTTACATCAAGTCGTGGTTAGGTATTGATTAATTTAGTAAACCGAGCAAAGTGTTATACATGTAGTGTTTTAAGGTTTGAAAGCTTAGGATCAAACCACTTTTAAAAGCAGTCATTTACCCTTGAAACCCCCTTTTCAAGAGCTTCCAACTAACTTGACGTATGCTTTGCCTGCTGTGGAGGGGAGAAGGCGTCTTATAAATAAGAACTGTATAGGTGTTACCTTTATTAAATAGCGTTGATGTCTTCATTTAAGTGTGACCTAGTCGGTTACTACCGCAAAAGATTTATTTTGTTGTTCAGAATATTGTGAAGAAACAGCAAGTAGTCAACTTTAAATGTTAAAGTGTTTAAAAACTCAGTTGAAGCAAAAAACATAGTTGAAAATTGGACTAACTCTATGAGTTTGGTGTAAAAACTAGTTTTCTCTGTTGAATTAATGAATGCCAATGAAGACGTCGTAAAATACAGAAAACTGCTAAAGAGTGGATAGAGAGTTTAGATAATAGGTTCGAATAAGATATTAGTGTAAATGCCACTGATAGTGAAATCATGCCTCTACCTACGCCATTAGCTCATAAGAAGCTCAGTAAATTCGATCCTCCCATAGGTTCATGGACAGTTCATTTTGAGCATATTGAAGTTAATTTTGATACATTAGATGGTCCTGTAGACAAACAAATGGGAATCCTAACTAACATAGGGCATAAGACCTATGGGTTACTGAGGAATTTATGTGCTCCTGATGAACCTGAGCATAAAACCTTAGCCGAAATAAATACACTTTTAGAAGCTAACTTGTGTCAGAAACCTAATCATCTCTGCGAGAGAGTCACGTATCAAAATCGGGGCCAGTGTAGTGGCGAATCAGTGGCCAGATATGTAACAGAGTTTAAAAGGATGACTTACAATGCAATTATGGCGCAGATGATGGTACTGCACTGGAGACAATGCTTTGCGACAAATTTGTTGGTGGTTTGAAAAATGTGGATACACAGTCACAGAAGCTATTTCTGGTGAGAACCCTAGCAACGTAACTTTTGATTTTGCATTTACATTAGCTTTCTCACAGGGATTGGCGGAACAGAATGTCTCTCATTTCCAGGGCATGTCAACACAATCAACTTAATAAAAAAAAGTAACAGTTTTAAGCAGAAAAAATAGACAATAAGTGTTTTTGATCTGCTACCCAAATCATGTCAGGCTAATTGCAGGAACAAAAAACACTCTTACTCAGCTTGTGTACACCTGACTAGGGTCATAAAACAAAAACACAGGCTTCAGCTAGCTCGAAGCCATCCATTTCTAACCCCAAAAGGCCAGATATGGTGCTAAAAAGAAGAATTGTAAACATACTTGCAAAACACACTTGGTTGAAGATGTTGCTGATTTGGACGCCTTCTGTAGTGATATTTAACAGAGTAATGTAGTGTTACAGTAGCAAGTGTATTTTGGAGCTTGGTTTGAATGGACGTTAGTTACCTTTAGAAGTGGATTCTGGATTAGTTCTATCGTTGCTGCCAGTTTAGTGGTACAGTCAATTTTTTTCAGATTTTAACCTAAACCCGTCCGATATCCTATTAAAATTGTGAGATGGAGGTATAACAAAATCTTGGGGTAAAATCAAGCTTAATGTTACTCTTAACAATCAAACAAAAGCTCTTTCAGCATTAGTTGCGGCCGAGGGTGACCCTGCCATCATGGGGAGGAGCTGGAAGGCAAAATTCAGTCTGGATGTAACCCAATTTTATAGTTGACAGGTTACACTAATGTCGAACAAGAAATTAAGTTTGTGACAGATGAAGACGTCTTTGCACGATTTACGTACTTGTTTGTACCAGGTTTGGACTTTCAAGGATTTTAACGCTTATATACAGTGAAAACTTGTTGTAGTACCTAGGTATTGTAACGCTAGACCTGTTCCTTGGCTGTGGTAGGATATTGTGGAGGCCGAGATGGAGGCTGGTCAGGAAAGGTTATTTGAAGCATGTGGATTTTTGCACCTGGGTAATGCCATCTGTTCTTGTTTTTAAGCCAAACAGGGACATCTATTTAGCAGGTGGTTATTCAGAAACTGTCCATACCCAGCTTGAAATACAGTACAACCCTGTGTATTATGCTGAGGATTTATTTAGTCAATTAGCTGGTTATGATGCTTTTTCTATCAATGATCTCTCTGTCACTTTCTTGCAGATTAAACTGGATGAGGAGCCAAAAGCCCCTCTAATTATTAATACCTGTAAGGGCGTTTTTCACTGGTAAAAACTTGCTTTTGGCCTAGAGAGTAGTCCTAGATTTTCCAGAAATGCATCGAACATGAACTAAAGGACACTAGGGCTACCCGTTTTGTGGATGACATTTTGGCCGCTGGAAAAGGACAGGGCCACGATGCCACAATTTATCAAGTTAAGGCTGAGCTCTGCACGAGAGCGGCCTAAAAGAACAAATCTAAGCTATGCCAGGCTAATATCAAATACTTGGTTTTCCAGCTGGATAAAGATGGAATCTCTAATCTGCCAGAAGTGTTCGATGCCATAAAGTATGCTCCCCGGCTTGCCAACAGTACAGATTTTAAATATCTTGGTTTTATAAATCAATACGGCATGTTTGTTCCCCATTTAGCTTCATTGTCGGCCCCTTTGAACAAATTAATTGTTGTCACCTAAAGAACTTTGGTTTTTGAATCAGAACGGCACACAAGCAGTGATTATGGTTCGAGAAGCTTTCCCAAAGGTAATTGAGTGCATCATGACCCTTCTTTGCCATTAAAACTCGTTTCTGATGCATTGCCGGTAGGAATCGGCACGAGTTTGATGCATACAGTGAAATGGTGAAGATTGGCCTATAGCCTTTATTTCTACTGCTCTCAGTAAAGCTGAACTTTGTATAGAGAAGCACTTTTGGGTGTATTGGAGTTACCATGTTCCTATCAGTATCTTTATGGAAGGAGGTTTCTGTTACAAACAGATCAAAAAGTTTTGCTGTGGCTATTCTATCTATAGTGACCACTAGAATGCAAAGATGGGTGTTATATCCGAATGGGTATGATTTCGTGTTACAGCAGATCCCCGGCAAATATATAATTGAAATATAATTTAATGACTGACTACTTGTCACGAATGTCAACCCACGATGAACCACTTTCCCAAAAGTTTCCTAGTTGGGGAGTCATGAATTTAGAAACAATAAATTCGGTGAAAATTTTTCCTGAGCAGTTAAAGAAACACACTACGCGAGTTCTAATTCTTGCTACTGTGTGTAGAGATACAAAATGATAACTGGCCGGGCAGAGCCGACAAAGAAAAATGAGTACCTTTTCACACTAGGAAACGTGAATGTGCAATGACCTAATGCATATTTCTGCAGACATCGGTTAGTAACTCATGAGCTTTTGTGTTCACAAGTCCTTAGTGAACCTAACAGGAAGCATTCTAGAATAGTTCGGATCATGGAGCTTCCTAGATCTAGAGTGTAGTGGCCGGGGATTTAAGCCGACCTGGAAATGGGTGTAGAATCCTGTACATTTTATCAAATGACGTGGACATTTCAAGGAAAAACATGATTGGGAATGACCTCATTATGCATTCAATTGCATCCATATTAATGTTGCTGGGCCGTTTGCAAATAACACGTTTTTGTAGTTGTGTAATTATTTGTAATTAAGTTTTTGTAATTATTTAAACATTATTCCAAATTTCTGTCCGTTTAAATAATGTAGTCCACATTATCATATATCCGCTATAGCACCCACAAGTATTATGTACACTATACAAACATACATTCGACAGCTAAGACTATAGATGTTTACATCCTAATGTATACGATATCCATTCCCCATGTTTATATTAAATAACTGAAAGTTAATTTTAATTTACTCTGTTTAAACTCCATCAATTTATCAACCACTAATTTATCAACCTTTCTGTCCCGCCCTCAAAAAAATTTTCTCGACCAGAGAAAATTCACAAAAATATTTTAACAGCAACAGTAGCATTGATCAGTTGGCCAATGGTTTGGTCCAATGTCACAGCTCCAACTTTTAAACATTGATCCAATTTTGGATCCATCGGGTGGCCCATCATCATTTTGTCACATTGGCCAATGACCAAGCAACGTATCCCCATTGGATCCCCATTGTTAATCAATGCTTAAATACAATTTTCTCAAAAAAAATACGCTGTCTATTGGGAAGGAGTGAACCCGGTACCTCTGGCACCAGCGTCACAGATGTTGTCCACTACACCACCTTAATTGCTTGTACATCTCAGCTTAGAAAGGGTATAAAACGAGAACAATCTAGGGAGAGTAGAAGTTTTTATCGGACAAATATAATGAAGTTTCAACTTTTACGAAAATATAAAAGTAATGGTGTAATTTGATACCTACAGATTATAAGAAATGTAAACAAATTACAGAAATAAGATTTTATAATTACAAAATATTTCGATTAGAGGCATGTCCATATGTACAACTTATCATTACGGGTAATCTAAGCTATTCAAAGTAACAGTACTTCTGGTTAAACAATTCTACTTTACATTGAATAATTGTTTAAACCAGCACTAGACTTACAGTAAAAAGAAAATGTGTTCCCCCACTAAAGGACGGACTACAAACTAGTGGAGCATAAAAAGAAATACGTTGGCACAGCAAAACATGGCCACACATTGGTAGTTCAGAAAAAGAAATACATTGGCCCAACAAAGAATGCCCAAAGTACCGGTACAGTAGATAAAGTAATACGTCCAAAGAAGTATGGCCAACATATTAAAGGATCAACAAAAGAAACACATTGACAAAATGAAGGACTGACCAAGATGATGGCGGAGCAGATAAATAATACCTTGGCCCAAACAAAGACACCCTACGTATTGAGGAACAAAATCTGTTTTTTTCTATGAATGATTGCTAACACATTGAAGGAGTATACAAAGACAAACGTTCACCCAATGAAGGACTGCCAATGTGTTGATGCGCAGTAAAGGATTATGTAAGCCCAGCAGATGCGTGCCAAAAAGATGGTGGGACAGCAAAGTTCTATGTTGACTCAGTGAAGACTAAACATGTCGGTGAAGTGGTTAAATAAATATGTTGACCTAACGATGGGATGCCAACTTCTAGGCTGACATTGCATGATAAAAGCCTAGACCCAACGTGCAACGAAACCCGTTCGTGACCAAATTCAGTACTCACGCAGGATAAACTGGGAGTGGGGGCAATGATTTCAAACAATGTTTAAAACCCGTAAGAGTTGATGTGGAAAGAGCTACCTCAGTCAAGGACTTCCATGTAGGCATAACCCGCAAAGTGAAAAATTTCGTCTACAATCAAGTCGGGAATCCAAGTAGCATAACTTGAGTGTATGATCGCTGCTCGATGTGAAAGGCTGAGCTCGAAAAAGGGTAGATCGACCATGAGAAGATCCTTCAGAATTTTAAAGGTTAATATTAAATCTGCCCAAAGTAGGCGTAATTCCAAAGGCTCCAGAGCAAGCCTACACAGCCAGTCCCCGCCCGAGAGACCATATACAGAAGGAATACTCCTGGTAAATCTGTATTGAACAGCTTCAAGCAGATCGATATCAAACAGCAGGTAAGGAGTCCAAGCCGGACTGACATACTCGATCAGGGGCCATACGTAGACCTTAAAAACCACCATTCTTATGATAATACTTCCAGAATAAAGCAACGATTTACATCAAGACGTCTGAAAGCAATTGTAGGCGTTTTCCAACTGTGGTCAGTCGACTTTAGGTCTGTGGTGAATCGAACTCCAATGTTGCGTACCTCAGTCACATCGAACAAGTGTTGTTTTTCAAGAAAGTAAGGTAGTTTGGGATTATGACGCCCAATATGAAAAAAAAAGAGTATTTCGATTCTGCAACAAGAAGTTGTCAGGTAGCTGCCCATTTCAATACATGATCTCGGAGGAAAGTTTCACATTGTCTTGTGCTGTAATAATGGTATTTTCAAGTTTAAGATCATCAGCAGATTTAAAATTTTCGATAAAAGATTGATGCAGGTAAGGTCTTTTACGTAGATTACAAAGAGCAGTGGGCCCAATGCAGAGCCCTGTGGGACTCCTAATAACTTCAGCAGAGGTAGAGAAGGAATATTCAATCTGGCCCCGTTGCGACTGATGGCTAATAAAAGCAGCAATACAGTTTAGTAAGCCACTAGTAAATCCTGGGCGCTAGGACTGAAAGAAAACCATAACAATGCAATTAACCATAAATTAATAATTTCCATAGTTTGGCTGTGATTGCACCACTCTTCCGAACTAAATTTGGGGTTTGTTCAACATCTCTGTACTGTGTGGTGTATTGTCATCCCAGGCCACTGCACTGTGACTGAGGTTGGCACTAATGACTTAGCTGTCAACATGCCATTAATCCTCAACCCCCCCCCCCCCCGAACTAATCTATAGTGATTTGATGATTGAGGGGTTTGGGTTCTCGGTGGTCAAGATTCCACCGATGAAATCTCTGAACTGGAGCTCCCTGATACATGGACAGTTTGTGAGGAAGTTGTGATCTCTCATAAATGAGTAGGCATTCTAATATCGGGGGGGGGGGGGGGGGGGAGCAAAACTTCGTCAATGCATGCCATTGGAGGGATAAAGAAGACAATATTAGAATAAACCAGGGAGGAAACCCTTGTTTATTATTACCAACGGAATCAGACTGAGTTGGCAATGTTTATGTTCACACAGCTGAATGACGAATCCCCGATGACGAACATAATGTTGATGAAAAATCTGGCAACATGGATATTATAATACTTGTTGACAAAGTCAGGTTTTCCCGTGCAGTGGCTCCTCGCACAGATAAGTGAATTGAAAAACAGCTGATTCTTCAATCTCATTAATGAAATCACTCAATTTCTCCTCACATGCATACTTTTGGTCAACGTCACTTAATTTTACTCTTTTGTCAAGCATTTTCACGGTATACTTAAAATTTCCCTGCCTATTCTTAACAATACCGGCGAATTTTAGAACTGGTATTTTAGATTCTAATCCACACAGGTTGGTTTATTTCAAACGAGCTTGGCTTTTATGGACAGTTGGAATCGATTGATTTATTTTTTTTGTATATTGTACTTTCAGCTGAATGTCTGTAGCTAGCAGCGATAATTTAAAGCGGATTGTGTACAGCAAAAATAATGAACTCGATGTTCACCATTTACGATATGGGGATGACACTAGCTTTGTAAAAAAGTTAATGTAGCTCTCTTGGTATCTAACCCTTGGGAAAAGTGGCTTTTAATGATCTTTTCAGTTACTTTACTGAACATCAGCACTCCCATTGCTATCTGGAAAAAGAGGCACTTTTGTTATGTGGCAAATTCCACATTCAAACAAAAAACCCTCAAATTCGTATGAAACGAAATTCAGCCCGTTCTGTCTTAATAGTACTTTTATAAAGCCAAACATTGAAAATAATTCTTTGAATTGACGAATAATAGCAGTGCTTGTTGTTGACTTCATGATGTAAACAAACGGGTATTTTGAATGAGGGGCAGTATTGACGATATACATTTATTGTCCAGCGAAATTATCGTGAATCCGAGATCATGGTTTAGTATGTCAATCTGACGTGCGAAAGCCCTTGTGATCCACTACTGTCATTTCAGTACTGATTGACAGAAGTCACAGGTTTTAACAAGCTTTTTTAATTAGGCGTCAATGGTGAGCCAGCAACCTCGAGAACGTGCAATGGCTTTTATCCTTACAATTTTACAATGCCCAAGGTGGAGCTCATTTATGACCACGGGACATAACACTTCAGGGAAAACTATCCTATGCTTCAAAATACAGCTTTACGCTCGAATAATTGCTCATTTTGGCTGGAAAATTTAGTTTAAATCGACGTCATCTATCTTGAATGACCAGCCGTCATGCATGTGTCAATAGCCCAATACAAAACGCGGTCTTTAAATGTAAGCTTTTCGAGCTGGTCACTCAGACAGACAATCTATATAACTAAGATCGTAAGATTTGGTTGTTTGTTTGTGTGGGTTTGTGTGTGTGTGTCGAGATTCCCACTGCCAATGTCCATACCACTGCGGACACACAAACAAACAAACAAATCTTACTTTTCTAGTTACATGATTCTATTGAAGTCCACAGTGTTGTGTTTGTATGTCTGTCAAACGGAATTGCCAGTATAAGTAATGATTTGAACTGTGTTTTCAACAAAGAGGCACGGTACTGATGACGTCATGTTTTTTCCAGTCACAACATTTTCATGAAAACGGGATCTAGGCCTCTATGTTTCTTAACGGTGGCTCTCACTAAATATAATGAAAGCTTGGGTGACTGCTAACGGGAAATCACAGCGTTTTTGTGCAAACGAGAAATCACAACAATGATCTGTAAAACAGGTCATGTGAGGGGCTGCCCTTGGTGTCAAAATATTTTCATGCAAACGGGAATTCACAACAATGCTCTATAAAACCAGCCATATAAGGGACGCTGTCCTAGTAGTCTTTAATATCATAACTGTAGCTCCTGTTGGTTTTATTTCAGGTTGGCAAAGGCATTCATGATAGAAAAAATCAGCAATTAAATTGTGCCTTGAAATGAAGGAGTCATCCCAGCTATGGGAGCCATAGCTGGAATGCCTACTTTGTTTCCAAATATCCAAAGCAAGGCCTTCTGGTTGACTTGCAAGTGTAGTGCCTACCGTAGAATAATGTTAGCAAACGTGTTTAATCCCAAAGACAATTGTGAGCACCTCCTAATCGAATTGAACATACCCAAGTATGGCTTTACTCAATGCTTGGGATGCGAACACGATAGGCCTACCCTCGTCTGAAGGCACAGTATGCATGAGTGTGGTGCCATGGCCCACTGGAGAAGTGACAAACACACACACACACAAACTGATTCGAGCTTAAATTTCGGGTTGTATTGAACCAGAACATTACTTTTAAGGAATGCTTCATTGGCCGTAACCAAAGCTCCAAACAACTTTGCGCCCAGAGCCACGGATATTTTTGTCTTAAAAGCTTGTTCAAGGGACTCAAGATCGTTTCCAAATGTGGCACCAATTCGCGTATTGTTTTAAAAATCCCAAAGAACAAATTTAACTCTGAAGTATTCGTAGGTTCTGGGGCCAACCTTATGGCATCCAAAGGTTTTTAAAGGATATACACACTGTCTATATTCAACATAAAGCCTAGGTACTTTAACTCTGACATGTTCAGCTTATAGTTGGTTTCTTGACTCGAATATCAATTTCTTGCAGCACTGAGCATACTTTTAACAATTTGGCATCGTGCCCCTTGCCGCCGCCTAACCCTCCACGACAATATCGTCATAGACAGAATTGGCTTTGGCCTGGTTTGTAAAACGTGTAAGATGCATTTTTTGTAGTAAGGATTGTAAGGCGCAAACTACAATAAGCCACAGGGGAGAGTGGCAGATGGCAAACTGCACGAAGTTCCACCAACTCGCTGCAGCATACTCTACGGCTCTACAAATAAGCGTAAACTAGGTTTAATTACGGGCGAGTCAAACGGGCCTCTTGAAGTGTACCATGGTAAGGCATACCTGCCAAAGAGCAACAGTTACAGAGCTGTAGGCTTGAATGGTCTTTGCAGGGACTTCCTGTCTGCACCTTAGTCTTATTAAAGCCCTCATTAACATAATGGTAGTGATAACGGCATGTACAACTACCCACAAGGGGTTACAGTGTCACAGTACGGGTCAGTGGTGTTAGATAATGTGGAGCGACCAATTAACAACCATCACCTCTAACAACACTGCATATTATTCTATGATAAGTGTCCTGATAGTCCAGGCCATCATTCCCCGGTGCTCCAAAAATACCCTCCAGTCTGTGGGCAGCTAACACCAAAACTATGATGCAGATTGGATGCTATACCCTTATCGGCGCATAGTTCCTAAACTATCTATCAATTTTAATGTTTAGGGCTGAGACTATCTTTCATTGACTTTTAGATTACAGATTGGAAGAGTTATGATTACCATTGATTTGATGACTCTGAGAGGTTTGGGCCTTGTCTAGTCCGACTGTAAGCCTTGAATAGTCCTGCATTAGGCCTATGGTAGTGCTCCCAGCTCAGAGAATTCAGCGAGAGTAGTTGTCAGCTCACAGACTGATTACTGAGTGATTTATTAATAACACAACATACATGTCGAGTTGTCACATTCGCAGAAATGTTCTATGCAATAACGTACATAAATAGATTGTTGATTGGTTAACATATTGTACACTTTCGTACACTTAAGGTACAACAATGATTGTAGCGGAAAAACTTCGAACTACAGAATAATATTTCAAATGCTTACTGAGACTACAAAATACCATAAGTACTTTACAAAATCTTACAACTGTTGTAAACCTGTTTCTAATGAAATTCTGACCTTTTTCATCTTCTCCATCAAGCTGAAACTTTTATATCTCCTACGTTGTGACAAAATAATCAACTGTTTTTGGACTTGAATAAGGTCAGAAGACAACTTTAGTCAATCCTCAGACTAAAGGAAACCTACCTCGCTGACAAGTTTTACTTGAATGGGAGGTTTACTTGAATGGGAGGCTACCTAAATGGTGCCTTATGCTACCTCAGTGCATTATGCTACCTAAATGTTTCCTTTTGATGCCTAAGTGGGGGTGCACCTTTTGCTACCTAAATGTTTCCTTAGATTACCTAATTGTGTCCTTATGCTACCTGTGTCATTTTGCTACCTAAATGCCTCCTTGCGGTACCTGATAATGACGAATTACCAACTGCCTGGTTGTGATGGGTTAGGCACTCTTGCAAATGCTTTTATAGGTTTCACATTGCTCTTGTGCACTTTCAGAGTGTAAAAAATGGGGAAATAACAAACGTAAAGTCGCACCGGGTCAGGCGCTCGTGTAAATGCTTTTTCAGACTGTTAGATTTGGGGGGGGGTCGTGCAAATGCTTATTGTGCTTTAATATTGCAAGAGCGCTTCAAAGGGTAAAATGACGAATTAGCAACATTAAGGGGGGTACCAAAACTGGGAGGGGGGCTTTCAAATGCTTATTGAGCTTTTCCATTGTGATCTCTGCAGCCCTGTAAATGTTTTTAGAGTTTCTGAATTGCACATCAAAAAATAGAACTCAAAAAAACATGTGCGCACTTGAAAAGGACTTGTCTGGCTGAAGATAATTTAATGTTGCGTGGTGTGGCTGAGTAGGTCAACTCTTACTGGCACTGTCTAAACAAACAAAAAAACACAAGGACAACAACCCTCTTTCACTTTCAGCGGCATTGACCTGACTAAGTGCATGCTTATAAAACGTGAGGATTTCCAGTTAGCTGAATTCATTTCTAGATTTAGGACGTCTGCAAGTTGATATTTGGTAAGCATATATATTTGGTAAGCCAGGATATTTGGTAAGCATATATATTTTTAACTCTTACTTAAACATTATAACTACTTGCAGGCGACCTATTTTTTTATTTTAGAGATTTTTTTATATTGTTTAAAAGTAGTATTTGTTCTTAATTTTGTTATTAATTATGAATAATTATTTCGTTTCTTAGTAGCTATAATAAACTTCACGCTCAGTTAAAATGTTCAACTGCTACAAACGGGAGCCTGCCATTTAGCTGGCCGCAATGAACAAGGGTCGGTTAAAGTCAACAGCACTCTAATACTGCATTTTTTAGGCCTAAAATTTGTGGTTTATTTATTTATTTACCAGTTGACAGTTGCTTCAAGTTTCAGCGAGTAGAACCTCTTTTTTTGGGAGTTACAACCTAAATATGTTTCACTCATTTTTACGCCTCAAAAATCCATTCTCACAGCATTGACTTGACCAGCTGTCTTAAGCCTAAAAAAAAATGCGTGATTTTTTCTGGTTGATTTCTGCAGTAATAATTTTCAACAGACGAAGTCTTTTCTTTTTGAATTAAGAATTCAGGTCTCACAGCACTGTCTTGAATATGATGAATACAGTGCTTCCTGCTGCTGACTAAAATATCAAGTTGCTGATCCGACCGACGTAACTTATTGATTCTGATCTATAGCAAATTCAAAATAGTATTTTTTAAAATTATTGTGCACATAGAGAAGAGTTGGACTGGGCCGGGTTAAAAAAAGAGCAAAAGATGAACTCAGTGGTTAGCTAACTAAATTCTAATTAGTACATCACATCTAAACTAATCAATTTGATGCATTCGCAAAAAAAAA
>JAHWFP010219187.1:0-14004 GCA_023313725.1 Lithobius niger
GGGGGGAGACGAGGGTGAAGTTCTCTGTTCAAACCGCTTCTCCTTTCACTGTGAGAGCTGTCCGTTTATTGAAGGAATAATTCAACCAAGGATCTTGAAGCAGCTCGGGTCTGTCTGGGTTTTATAATGATGCACTTGTCATGTTACGGGATGGTACGTGAATCCTAACTTGAGGCTCTCGCTCATCTTGGATGGCGTTCTATTTTGCCCGTGATGTTTAGTCGATATGTGGCCGGCGGCAGAGGGATGAGGGAGAACCTGCCTGCCTGCCTGCTTCGAACGCGCATGATTTGACAAGGCGGCAGCTCGTTGGAGAGTCAGTTTTGAGCCGCGCATGCCCAATCGCGTTCTTCCACTTTGGAGCCGATTTGCTAGCGATGGCGTCCATCTCCAGGGCTGACTTCCGCAGGCTACGGGTAATGTGGACATCAGATTGGGTCTTCGTCTAATGTTTAAAGATTTCCTGAATTACGTAATCAGGGGGGGGGGGATTGAGGCTTAATGGCGCGTCGACAGCTTGGTCATTAGCGCCAACCTCAGTCACAGTGCAGTGGTCCGGGTTGCCACTGCACCACACATTACAGAGATATTATTCAAACCCCTAATCTAAATCTTGTCATACATCTGTACCTCCTGCAAAAATTGAAAAACACCGGACAGGAGGACAGACTTATCGCCCAATTGACGCACAATGTCATGCGGAAGATGGAAACGACGACGAAAACCATCAAGGATACTCAGGGATACTTGAAATTCTACGGTAATATGCGGTACGCGACCTCATCTGTCATGCCACAATACTCAATGAAACTTGTACTTCCAACCTCCAAAAAGAAGGAAATAACGTAAACAAATGGTCAACCGTATTGCAACTATCTCTTGCAAATGTGAAATGGATAACATTCATTGTTGGGGACTCAAGTAGGTCCCTACGTTCGAAAATTCGATGCTACCAGATGTAACCATAACGAAAAGCTTCGGAGTTTGGTTTTCTTCCTCCCTCAAACAAACATTGTAATTACATAGTTGAAATTCTTTGAACAGGCAGACTTCGTATTTTTAAACGCGTATTTTTATCCACCAAATCTTACTATGGGCATATAAGGTTTATCTACACGCTCTACGGGAGTATGCAAGCCAGGTCTGGTCCCCTAACGTGTTACAAGACTTAGACTATCTAGAGTCGATCTAACGGGTTTTTACCAAGTCCTTAACCAAAAAATTGCAACTGAACTAAATTTTATTTACTTACACATCAAATATGTTGTTTCCTATTAAATAAGAAAGTCTACTTAAATAAGTCTAATGTTCAAACAGCGGTACAAAATAGTCCAAGGTGTTTGTTCATGCGACTAACCACCGTAACTAACAATTAAGGATGAAAAATGTAACTTGTGCATTCCTCCTAAAATTAATGAACCCGGATTTACTGTAAAAGTGAAACTTCAAGGGCGGGGGATTTAACCCTACTGTGCGCGCAGCGTATCATGAGTCCTGCAGGTATTTATGATCGGCTACGTCTTTCTGGAGGGGGCGGCTTTAATCGGCGGCCACCATTGGTTTTGTAGCCATCTTGGATATCAACAAGGCACTCTGCCACCAAAAACATACTATCGATTATCTGTATTCGTTCTGGGGCGAACTCAAGATAGGCCGCGGATACTAACTTTTGAGATTTTTAGGGGGGGGGGGGGGGTCCTCAATATTGATATCCCTTTTTTTGAACTATGTACGACGACACAAACACGGGGAAACTTTATTTAAACGAAGCAAACGAGTAGCACGCCTTGAGATACTCGGTTAACTTTTGTTAACTTCAAGCTACGGAATTGTGCAGACCAAAGCATTTTTAAGCATACTATTTTTCACTAGCTTTGTGAAGAGCTTGTTTTCTACTGATGTAAGCAAGAATTTATAAGGGTGGGGGAGGAGAGTTTATGACTGAGAACCCTACTGAAACGTCTTAGATTCATTCCTGTTAGTTCCGTCTAAGTTTATAGAGGGCGCCATGAGTTTTATGTGGGAATTTCTACTCAGTTTTTTGCCCAAAATTAGACTAAACTAAACGAAACTAGCTTGTATTTGAGTATTATTTAGTTTACCTTAGTTGTAATTTATTTTAGATATGGCAGAAAAATGAGCAAAAATTACCAGATGGGACGCGTGGCGCCCTCTGAAAACTCGGTCGGAACTAATAGGAATGAATGTAACACGTTTCAATAGGGACTTTTTAGAGCTACAAATTCTCCTCCCCGACCCTATAAATTTTGGTGTAAGTAACCAGAAATCATGATTATATTTAACACCGGTTGTACAGACAATTGGAGCCGAAATACAAAAAAAAATAATAATAAGATTTTTCGATTCGGCAATGGTGCTTTTACAACAATAAAATCCTTGTTACACGCTTTAACGACGTTTTACCACACATACAAAAAAAAAAAAAGAACGAAAATGGACGTCCGCATAAAAAAAAAAAAAGAAAACGTGCGAAAGTCATTCCGCACAATCGATACAAGGTGACCATTATGTTTAAAACTGGCCATATCTAATTGAAAATCACGGGACTGCATAGGCCTAGACATTTTCCACCCAACAAAATGGCGGCAAATAAACTTTACGTTCGTTTGGGAGCGGCAGAAGCGTGTTTTCAACACCATGTCTAACTGAAACGCCTAAAAGTTTATATAGTCGTCGCTTTTTTTTATGTTCGCCGAGCTTTTACATTTCTGAATGGTCTGTTCCTTTCTTTCGAAGTGACTGGAGGTTACATTACTGACCCAGGAGGGGGGGGGGGGGGGCAACCTTTCTTTAGTAGGCGCAGAATGACAGGCAGCTTTCTTCCCTAAATGGCCCACTCTTTTATTCGACCCCCGAATACTATGCAATGTACATTTTGTGTCGTAAATAGGCCAACTTTTTTTTTCTCTCTCTCTTTCTCTCTTCCAATGCCTTTGTGTCGTTGTTGCAGTTATTCTTTCGTTCCTTCCTCAAGCACGCTGTGACGACTGGCACAACGGCAAGGAGTTGTAGTACGTCATTAGCCGAATTTTGACCACTTAATCAAAGTTGTTATCTTTGTGCGCTGAAAGGTCATTCGTCACAGCCATCTAAAAGCGTTTTGGCTTGTGGACGAGTGTGGAGGACAGAGCTAATGAAAGGTAGCCTATATACACCGAACCTTATTTGGCGGGAGTGGGGGGGGGGGGGAACTCTTTGCCATAAGGGTAATTCTGTCCCGTAATTCTCTAACTGACAAAACTGTATTATCCTTCTCCGTAAATACCTTCAAGAGTGGTGACTTGATATGGTTAAATTGACTTTCTGAGTTTATTACACTCACCGTAAAAATCCTTGGTATTTTACGGTAAGGCTGGCTGTAGCGGTACAATGGCTCTTTCCAGCCCTGTCGACGTGACAACAAGTTTTATTATTAAATAATCTGACCGTACCTATAACGGCTATTTTACCGAGATTCCTGGGTTTTGTATTCTTATAGTGCCCGCGGCCTATCTTGAGTTCTCCGCAGAACGAACACAGATAATCGATTGTACGTTTTCAGTAGCAGAGTGCCTTGTTGATATCCAAGATGGTTATAAAAACAATGGCGGCCATCGATTAAAGCCGGCAGGAAGACGTAGCTGCTCACAAAATACTTGGAGGACTCAGGATGCACCGCGCACACAATAGTTAGACACTTTTTTGTACAAGCTGTAGCGTACTGGCTCAATACTTAGGCCTATTTACTTCTGTCATGGTCTGGGAGTAGAACTGGAGAGACATGTATAATACGATGAATGATTGTGATGATGGATGGGTATTAGAGTTCAGCCAGTGCTCCGTAGAAGGCACTAGGTGTCCTGCTTATGCTTTTATTGTAACTCTGTCGCAGGCCTAGTTTGGTTTGCTTAGGTTTATAGAGATTACTGAATAAACTTTTGGTAAATTACTTAGCAAATAATAGGCCTATTCACACAAATAGAGTCTCATTACTTTGGCCGCCATTAATGATTGCTATATAGTACATTTTACAGCTGTACTCCCTACTCTGTCCTCTTTGAAACGCTTGGTGCTATTTTACGCCTACGCAGATTTTCGTGAGCATAGCTGATGGCTTTCTGGATTTCTTCCAGTCTGGAATCCTGTTGGTGTTGGCTTACCTGGAACAGGTCGTTTTCTCAAAAAGGGTGGATCGAAAATGAGGTCTTAAAGGCTGCAGCAGCAGAGTGATTTTTTCTGTTTCGTTGCGTTTTTTTTTGTCCTACGTCACATGCGTATTTAAAACATTTTTTGTAATTTTTCCGAGTTTAATTGCCTTTGATGGCTCCCCTAGGCCCCTCACTAGAATCCGCCCCTGCTTTCCGCCACTTGTGACATATTGGGCGATTGAAACTGAGTACGAATAATCAGTACGTAAGCTTAAGTATTGAGTAGGTAAGGTCCTACATTTTTTATGCGTTATGACAACCAGTGTGTATACACCCCTTCTATAGAGCAGTGACACGACGTAGTATTATTGTATATAACTCTATGGTGGAGCCTTATTGGGTTAGCTGCAAGAGTCACTGCAGAAAGAACAGAAGGGCGTCATACTGAAGCTGATGCTATGAAGAATGATTTCTTAGACCTAAACGCGCAATTTTTGTTGTTGGAGAAAACATCGTTATTTTAAGCCTAAGAAATCCGCTCTTCCGTTGTTTTTCCCTCCATTTCTATGTAGTGCACCTTGCAGTTATGCCCTCCAAAACCCATACTGGTGCCAATATGGCGGCAAATGTCACTGTTCTATACGTGCATTCCTTGAAAATATAGAAACTCTACCACACAAAGAAAAAAAACTTGCCCAATATGAAGAAAGGCTAGCCCAGCGTCACAAAGTTTATTTGTGCTCAAACCAAAATAGCCACAGCCTTTGATTTTAAGCTGGCAATTATACAAGCAAAAGCAGCTACGGCCCACGAGATGGGCAAGTCACGTCTTTATATAGAGGCAGCTGTAGAGCTGTAATGCAATGGGGACTAATTTCACAAGTCAGCAAAAAGCTAAGGATCATAATGGCAACACGAACAAAGACGGCGGATATTAGGCTACTACAGAAATCTGAAATTAAACAAAAATTGCTGGTACAAACGACGAAAGTCAAAATCGTTAAAAATAACGGATAAAAATCAAAATCCTTAATGAACTGCAGAAAGACACAACCGCGCTAAGTAAATCGTCCTGATAAAATCAGCGTTTGGCCAAAAACACCGATTAGGAGTGTCTGGATTTTTTTCCCCTTCCTCTTCCGGGTCCTACAAAAAAAAAATCCGAGCAGAAAGAAGTACTTCCTAGTAAGAAGCTTGGTATTTCATGGTCAAGGAACCGTGATGATAGAAAGATGGACGAAGACCCCCTAAAAAGACACGAGAGAAAGATAGACGGAGCGAGAGAAAGAACTAGCAATTATCCCTCCTCGTTTCATCAGGTTACGAATCCGGGCGCGTACCAAACGCCATTGACCGGTTACTTCCTTCTGTCCAGCTAAAAATCATCAGTTCAGGTTCTGGCCAGTTCGGCGGTAGCTACTTAGCACCACCCAGAAGCTGTTGAAAAAATCGGAAGATACATTGAACACCGTCAAATCTTTCGTGGGCTATAGAGCAGTGACACGACGTAGTATTATTGTATATAACTATTTGCTGGAGCCTTAATGGGTTAGCTGCAAGGGGCACTGCAGAGACAAACAGAAGGGCATCATATTGAAGCCGATGCTGTGAAGAGTGATTTCTTAGACCTAAAACGGGCGATTTTTGTTGTTGGAGAAAACGTTATTTTAAGCCTAAGAAATCCGCTCTTCCGTTGTTTACCTCCATTTTTATGTAGTGCACTCTGTAGTTATGCCGTCCAAAATCCATACTGGTGCCAATAAGGCGGCAAATAACACTGCTCTATAAACGAGGGCGCTTGACGTCAATCGTGTAGTGACCCAAGGACATCGTGTGACGTCATTTCGTCGCAGGCGAAACGACTACGGTTAGTTTCCATCGCCTAATGACTGCATTCGTAAAGTATGCTGCGTAACGCCCTGCTGGGGAAGAGGGACAACCTAACAGGTAAAAGGTTTGGGAGTTGTGCATCCCCGAGCAAGGGTGCTGCACCCTTTTATTAACTAGCCTACGTCACATCAGTGGATGTAAACGCATACTAATTTAATATACGTATTCCGAAGTATCATAATTATCCCCCCTCCCCTAGGTGTTACAATCATACGTAACGAACGAGAAATTCTGAACCAATTATTTTTTAAACAATAACGTGAAAACACTAACAACAGTAACTAAAACACTAAAACTACGCTTTCATTTTTTCACGGAAAGGGTTGTTTAACACTGGAAATCCCTCCCTCAATCTGTTGTTTGTGCTCCTTCCGTCAACGCGTTCCAAGTCACGTTATGACGCACTAGTTGTTTAACTTCTTTGGGGGTTTTGGGTGGGTGGATGCGTCGTGCACCATCAATCTCTATTTCTATTTCTATAACTTATTAAATCTCCTACAAGAATAAATTAAATTTATTTCTTATTTGTCAACACACTAACGCAGACTCTCCCATGGAAAAGAAAAATGTAAAGAAAGGCGCACACACGTAATTTGCGCAGGACGAAAGCAAAAAATAAAAAATAAACAATAACCTTGAAATGAACAAGATTATACTGTTGCGTTTTCTCCCAAAACCTATTACAAATTGAGGCGCTCAGGTGTTCTCACGGAACAGTGTACTATGCATTTGGTACTGTTCACATTCGAACAGGTCATTGTATTAACTGAGGAAACCAGACTTTTTCCTAACTCACCATTAGCATACTGGCGCCCGAATATGAATTTGCAGATTCCTCTGCGACTTGGTGTGTTTTCTTTCCACCTTATTTATAATTAAATTTATGCTGGTATGTTGGTACCTTTTTAGGAGTAGACGCTGAAGTTTTCTCACCGCTTGCAGGCATCCCTGCCCGACAGACGAATTTTAGATGGCCAATGGCACTGTGCAAGTTGCACAGTTATAAGACTTATACTTGCACCAAGAGTGGACGTGCCCAATATAGCCACAACAAAAACACAGTAAGTCTATTTTCGAATTAAATGACGCTTAGTAACGAAGAACTGTGGAACCCAGCTACCAGAGTTGTATCGGGTCAACCTGTTTTCGGGTCACTGGAACAACCCAGCCTGCTACATATAAGTCTGCCTTTTTCAAAGCGAGAGCAGTATAGATGGCCTTGTTGAACGCAGCCTCTGCAGGTTTCATGCTAGCAACTCCTTTTGCATCTTTACATTGCACATTTCAGGTACAAAGTGCATGGTCCCTCACAGGATCTTTATAGCGTGTGCGGCGTATCTTGAGTCCTGCACTTATTTTGTGATCGGCTACGTCTTCCTGGAGGGGGCGGCTTTCACCGATGGCCTCCATTGTTTTTTGTAACTACTGTGGATATCAACAAGGCACTTTGCGACTAAACACGTACAATCGATTATTTGTGTTCGTTCTGGGGCGAACTCAAGATGGGCCGTGGATACTATAAGAAACTGTCAAAATTCACAGTGAATAGATAACCGTTTTAGCTCACTAATGTACGTAGCAATACATTCGCCAGGAACCTGGTCTCGATTTTGAAGAGACATGCGCCGCTGATGAAACTAGGTGTAGGATTCATTTTTACGTGGTATCAAGTACCTCAATGTCTTGTCTCTCGGGCCTACTGGAGAGCAAAAATTACGAAGCAAAGTATAAGTATTTTTAACTACTCTTGCCAGCAGTATATCAACCTGTTATGAAACCTGTTACTCAAATGAATAACGTCGCTCTTTCGTAATAAATAGTCCAAGACTCAGAGTTTGCATAAAACACCTTGAATTTACGCAAACGCGAGGCTGTAGGAATACCCGTCTGTCTCTCGTCGCCATTGTAGAGTATGCCGAGTTATGCCTTGCTGGATTGATATGTTCGAAAGAGGGACAACCTTGCAGGTCTAAGGTTAGGAGTTGTGCAGCACTGAACAAGGGAAGCATCCTTTTATTAACTCGCTTGGTCTCGATTTACTACGGTGATATGAATTACATGTGCCAGTTATTTAAAAAAAAAAGTTGAAAATTCAGTAATAACACATCACCACGAACTTAAAACACATACCAAGTAAGATCCTGCAAAAAATCTAAGACTTCGGTAACAAATCTAAGGAGCAACATAAAATAGCACTTGAAATGTATTAAATCACGAAATAAAAAAACCGGCTCAGACTGAGTTTTGGTCACTTATTTAACACCGTTCATAGTGCAGAGAATGATGATTAAAGAAGTTATTTTTCCTCGACAATTTTTGACTTTGTTTGGCACGATGTTAAGATGTATAGGCATAGCTATCCATACAGTATATCGAACATCTGCTTCAGTTTGTACATATAGTTATCGTTTTATTTTCCGGGGAGTTTGAGGTTTAATGGCACGTCGACAGGTAGGTCAATAAAGCCTCCAAACAGTCCTTGGATTTTTTAATATTTGGAAACTGTTCTGGAATTAGATCGGGGAGGGGTTGTGCGGGGCAGTTCATGTTCGTGGGCCTCTCCAGTGGGGGGGGGGGGGGAATACAGCTACAGGGTCTGGAGGAGCGCGTAACTCTCTCAGTGGGGACTTGGGTGTAGTCCTTGCAGCTGAATCATTTTACATACATCACTGCTAAACCCGGCTTCTGGATAGTGTTTTTTTCACATATTCTCGAAGAATTTGTTATAATTATTACAAGTTTGTAAAAACGAATGGGTGTTTTATGATCCCGCTAATTCTAATAAAACAATCTTTTAATTATTATATTTTTGCATAAAGTGGGGCTCATTGACGGGGGGTGGGGGAGGAGATGTGGACGGACAGTTGCCTATATAATGTCCCCTTGTGAATCCGGTTCTGCTTAAAAGTTCTTGAAATTGATTTTGGTAAATGTGATGCGAACCCTGATTTCTTCAAGCCTAAAATGTACGGTTCTGGTTTTAAATGGCACCAGCTAGTGTTGGCCGACCAGAAACTTGAGTTCGGAGCCAAGTCTCTTCCGGTGTTTCTTGGCTTAAGTTTTTGGGGTTGGTAGGGTGGAGTGAAGAGGGCCCCCGCTTCCTCACTCGCCACCCGCACCCCGTAATTCCACTCCTTCATTGGCTTGACAAATGTCGGGAACGCCAATGAGCTCGTGATCGACTCACGAAAACTTGAATTCGCAGCGGGGACGGTTACATCCCCCTCCCCTAAACCTTTTCAATTGGAATGAAGAATTCGTCGTTGTTAACTCATTGAGTTACGGTACGGGCTGTACCTTGGGATTGAAGTTAACGGTGCGCGTGCTTCCTGGTTGGGTTTTGTGGCTGGATCATCGTAAATTGAGCTTGGGTGAATAGCGGTTCTTCTCCGGCTTGTTTTCATGCCTAATTTCAGGGATGCTGCGGGTGTGAAAAAATGTGAAAATTTGCTAGTGGTAAAAATATTATGTGAAAAATGTGAAAAATACGAGTGTTGGTGTGAAAAAAAAAAGGAAAACACTCAAATAGAAGTAAAAACAATCAAATTATCCGTCCTAATTTTGGGCCCGGAATTACGAAGGCAAGTCTGTGGTTGGAACAAACACACAAAAATTTGGTTGGTTTGTGGGCGGAGTAGCTTTGAATTCGCTTTCGCAATTTCACAGTGAAATTACAATGGTTACTGGAAAGTATTGTGAACTGGTGCAAGGCTGACAGCCAACTTCAATGGATACAAAATAGGAAATATAGGAATTTTTTGTTAAAAAAAATGGATGCAGTGGGAGAGTCTGCTATTATATTATTTGAAAACAATATTTTTGGTTGTACTACAATACGATAAGCTACATATCACTTTTGATCGCACAGTCGGTACACGATTTACTTGGCCGTGTTTGGCGACTCGACCTATAAATATTTCTTTTTCATACCATGTTGTAGTGCCACGAAACACAAACATCGAGGTACTTCGTTTAGGATCATCCAAATAACTAGCGTAGCAAGGAAACGTGCCACAAATAGGGCAAAATGTCAGTTCGGAAGGGATAAAATATAGGCTAGGAAATGTAGGAAGCATCACAATTTATAGGAGCTTTATATAGGAACCCTTTAAAAGAATAGGAAATGTAGACGGACTGAGAGCCCTGCTGGTGTAATATATGAAAACAAAGAAATGGTGATACAAAAATGAAAAGTAGGTATGTGGAAAAATGTGAAAGAAAGGAAAAGCAAGTATGTGAAAAATGTGAAAGAAATGAAAAGCCGGTGTGTGAAAAATGTGAAAAAATGAAAAGTGGGAATGTGAAAAAAGCTGGTACTCCCGGCAGCATCCCTGTAATTTTCTCATTTTAGGGCGTCTACGGTTAGTAACGCACTGCAACAAATTTTTAAAACACTCACAACACAGGGAGTTAGCAAAAACAAAACTTTGTTGGTTGTTTGGTAAATAAATGTTGTTTAACAGTAACACTACCAAATTTTTGTCCACTCCAACTAGAGTATAAGCGTGAAAGTTTTATGTAAAACTTAAAAATAAAATGTTGATTTTTAGTTAGGTTTATCTCTAAGACCATTCTTTATAACTTATATTTTCAAACTTCCCCCCCCCAAAAAAAAAGTTTTCTTCCGTGCAATACTCCACTGCCGCTTGGTTTAATTCTTTAATGGGGATTTTTTTCTTTCTACTAATGCATTAATTCAGTTATTCGGTTCAGCGATACTATTTTTTAAACCTCAATATACCTTATCAGCCATTTTTTTTTCATATGTCACAGCAGTATACTTTCCGTGATGGATCGGTTTCGTAGGGTTATTGAGAAGTTAACGTACATAATCATCACACGCACTTTATTATATGTATAGCCCCTGTTTGGGCGTATAATTTTTATTTTTACGTTTCTGTTTCTGCCTGTTCGTTCTCTATTATTTGCTTTCATCGTGTTCAAGTCATGTCATGAGCCTGTGTTACGTCAAACTCCATTAACAACCGGGTACACGCAGCTTGCGTCACAGGGATAGAAAAAGAAGAAAAGAAAAATCAATTCTTGGTGGGCCAGTCAACTAAGGTTGTTTTTATACTAATGATGGATTAGGGCTTACAGATGCAGCGTAGCACTGAAATAAAAAGCAATGGCAGCCTGCGTATTGGTTTTAAGTGTAAGCCATCTCCTAAATATTGAAGGCTGGTTGGTGATCTTAATAGATTTTTTTCCTAATTCGAGGGGGACGGATCTTTTTTTCGTGTGTATGTTTAAATGAGACGTAACGCACCTTCGCAATCATTGTCCTACGTACAGGTCTGCAGGCACCGGGAGGGGGGGGGGGAGCAAAATGAGGCGGAAATTGTTTTTTTCTTTAAAAAAATGGTTAGTTTGTTGGAAAATGTAAGGTATAATCGTGTCATTTGGACCACCAACAACTTAATTTTATTACTTCAAAAGTGTAAGACGAACGTTTTCGCCGTAGCTGCGAGACGTGATCAAAAATTGTGTAAAAATTGAATAAAAATTTTTAAATTTTCTGCCAGCATTAGGCCTAGTTTTAAATTACACTCCAAATTTGACACTTTCCAAAAAAAATTCAAATTGTGGGTGCTTTGTGTGCTGAAAAACCAACGTCGGAAGACTTCGTTGCAACCACCATCAACGCCATCTAGCGACGCGCTATGAAATCAAATGGACAAAGACACGAGATGCGATGATCAACCGAAAAGATGAGCCACACCGTTGTTTCCAATGCAACACGGGTTGTTTACACTCGCGCACTTGCAAACAACTGCGTTTGCGAGATTTAACATTGATTTTTTTTAAATAAATGTTTTATGCAACTTTACTTTATTATGTCATTAATATTCGGTTCGCTTCATTTTGTCGACAGTGTAATTGATGGTGCCCTAGTAAAATTGTTATCCAACTAAAACCAAAACTGGTGTAAGAGAAGCCGCCAAGTTTCCAAAAAGGGTCGGCTTTTGAAAGTAGTGATATCATTCAACCAAGGAAAGGCCGCCAAGGGAAATCGTGTTAGCCAAGTTAAGCGCACATACTAATAGTTTAAAAGTTAAATGAAAACTAGACGATTGCTACTAGCGGTAACAATCTTCAAGTTTACATTTAACGTCCAAAGTATTATTCGGTGCGATTAACTTGGCTAATAGGATTAACCTTGGCGGCCTTTCCCTGGTTAAATGATATCACTACTTTCAAAGGCCGACCCTTTTTGGAAACTTGGCGGCTTTTCTTACACCAGTTTTGGTTTTAGGTGGATAATACCAGTTCTCTTATACCAGTTTGGTTTTGGGTGGATATCACAACTTTCATAGGCTTGTGAATACAAAGAATCCCACAGTCTAATCTTTACCTCTACCTATTTTGACCTGGAGGTATTTTATGTGTATACATTTTCTCATTCATAATTTTCAGTGCCCTAGTAAAATTATTATGTTTTTTATAAAAGTGGTAGAAAATTAGGACCGAAACTTATACAGGGTGTCCCGTAAATATACTAAAAATTTTGATTGGTTATAGAGAACACGAAACAAGCAACCCCCCCCCCCCCCCTCTCCCCACACCAGCCTTTGAAACGACGGTTTTGATATTTGTATTTTGCATCATCCATTGCAAAGATCCTACAACGCTGTTAACATGGTGGAAGCCATGTTCTGACATCGTTGGCCGTCTTTGAGTTTTAACCGAAAAAAGTTTCGTTTGCAACTATATACACCCTGTATCTCGGTTAACTCCACAACCTGTATTTCGGTAACTGTTTATTTTCCGATGTGGGTTTATTATTGTGTGCGCGGTGCATCTTGAGTCCTGCAAGTATTTGTGAGCGGCTACGTCTTCCTGGAGGTGACGGCTTTAATCGATGGCCGCCATTGTTTTTGTAACCATCTTGGATATCCACAAGGTACTCTGCTACTGAAAGCGTACAGTATAATCGATTATCTGTGTTAGGTCTGAGGAGAACTCAAGATAGGCCGCGGACACTATAGCAATATGGTTGCTTGTTTTCGTGCACTCTGTAACAACCACCCAATGTTTGTCAATGTTTGTAGTTATGGTACATCCTGTGTAGTATATATTAATAAGACCTTCTTGCCTGCATTGTCATCTTCCCTTTGGCATTTTTTTCTGCACGCTTTCGTGAAAAGGCCGCACGTGCTGGTTAAATGAATAATTTTAAAAAATGACTAAACGATATGGATTTTTTTTTAATGAAAAGGTAGGCTATAACGTCCCAACTATTGCGGTACAAATGAATCGCTTACGCTCAGGCAACGCGCTGTAGTTTTTTAAAAAAAAGAATACTAATATATTCTTTTGAATACGTTTTCAATAGAAAAAAACTTCTGAATGCGAAAAAAACAAAGAAGAAAAAAAAAAGCATTAACCTGATTAAAAATATACTTTCCCCTTTATGCACTTTTTCCGCCACCGTCATTACTAGTAGTTAGGTTTGTGCCGTTCATCAATCATTAATACTCCCATGTTAGTCACTGATGTTACGTTTGAGCACGCAAAAAACCTATTCGTAACGGGGCGTTTAAAAAAATAAACACCAATATGCACGATTTCTCCCTTTGCTCCCCTTCGTTATACATAGTTACTACTGTTTGGGGGGAGGGGGGGAAGAAGGGGAGTTAGTTAAAGAAATATCAATAATTTGGCGGCACGAGCGTGTAATCCTTCTTTAAACTATTAAAAAATTGCGTGTTGGTAAACAAACGTTTAAAGAATAAACATCAAGGCACACGGCGTTACCCTTTCTGTAAATTCGTCAAATTTGTCGGCTGACTATCATGAATAATTTCTTATTTGCGGTTGGTTACACGGCTATTAGTACACACGCAAAAAAAAAATGATGATAAAGTGGAACAACCCCTAACATGCACATCGGTCAACTTCAAAGAAAAATGCAGTGAATCAGGGGCATATCCTGAATTCTCAAGGGGGGGGGGGGGGGGGGGGG
>JAHWFP010219187.1:15496-29986 GCA_023313725.1 Lithobius niger
GACATTTAACTTGGAAAGCCAACGCAGATAGGGTTGCATCCGTATTTGTTTAACACTTCTCGAACCCATTTGGCTTTCCGTCCTGTTTAATAATAAAATATGGGTCTAGCGATGTTGAATCCAGTGGCTTGGAGCCAGGAAGCGAAACACACAGCTTCTCTCCCAGACTAACTTATGACAAGGGGTGGAATATGAACCCACAGTCGCATCAGGAACATTACCAATGGAATTTCAACAGTGTCTAAAGTCAAACTGGGTTACAAGAGTTAAAAAAAATCAGATGCCAGCTTGGGAGAATTAGACCCATTTCTATCGTGAAAATGGTAGGTTTGCACACAGGCGTACAGGAAACGTGGAACCACGCAAGCTAACACTCAATTCATTAGCCTATGAAAAGCAATTATTATCAACGTTACGTCACAACGTAGTCGTGAAACCATAAATAGAGGGAGTACAAGGCTGCAGACCAGCCTCAAATAATTAAAACACGAAAAAGTGAGTATCGAAGGGAAGACTTGAAAATGTTGAG
The DNA here is from genome assembly GCA_023313725.1 of Lithobius niger. Taxonomy (NCBI): domain Eukaryota; kingdom Metazoa; phylum Arthropoda; class Chilopoda; order Lithobiomorpha; family Lithobiidae; genus Lithobius; species Lithobius niger. The sequence goes on from JAHWFP010219187.1 coordinate 16,026, forward strand.
CGAGACAGGAGTTCTGCTCCTGTCTCGCAAAAAAAAAAGCATAAAAAAGCATGCGCTTATTAAGGCGAAAACAATTTTCTCAAGCGTTTTTAAAGCCTTTTTTTTTGGCTTTTTTTCCGTTTTTTTTCTATTTTTTTCCTAAATTTTCAAGTTGTTTCCATGCAACTAAGGAAAACTAGAATTAGCCAAGAGCGAAAATCATACACTAGAAATAACGTAGTTCAGTAAGCCACCTTTATGCACTTACGTTCCGTCGGAGTGGCATAACCCGGATTCGAACCGGCCACCCAGTTCGCCCCCAGATCACTTACATAGCGCCTTAATCGCTATGGCCACATCCTCTACTGGCATAAAGATAACTCACTGAACCCGTTATTAAGGTCACGACCGTGACCAGGGCTCCATTCGACCGAAATTCAATCTGGGGGCGAACTGGGTAGCCGGCTCGAATCCGGGTCATGCCACTCCGACGAAACGTAAGTGCATAAAGGTGGCTTACTGAACAACGTTATTTCTAGTGTATGATTTTCGCTCTTGGCTAATTTCCAATTTTCCCTAATATTATTTCCAGCGAGTTTTGTCTATTTGTTTCTACGCAACTACGCAGTGGCGCACCCTGGGGGGTTCCCCCAGTTGCACGGAAAACTCCTAACTCCCCCTTCGGCTTTTTCAAGAGGCGCATTATTTATGTTTGTTTATCTGAATTATCAAGTACGTGGAGTGGGTACCACCGGAGGCCAAAAATGGTCCCAAAGCAGGCTCAAATGCAGCACCTTTCGGGGGAGGCCCCGCTGTAGGAGCTCACAGTGCTACTCCAGATCCCATGACTTGTAGTAGAAGGGGCACAAATTACGTGGTGGAAAACCCCTTCAGAAAATCCTTTCTGCACCCATGCCGTGTGTTATCTTAATTCAAGTCGCCCTGGTAAATAATAAACAGACACTGAGAGATTGTTCATCTTAGTGTAGGCTTGTAAACAGCAGAGATGGAAGTGGGTCACTTTTTTCCGACCCATGACCCACTTGACCCACTAGGGCCATGACCCTCGACCCACTTGACCCACCCGATGAAGAACAAAATGTGACCCACCATCCGTGACCCATCCCACGCTATAAAAAAAACTAATAGTGTGTAAATGCATGCAATGTTATTTCAAACAGACCATTTTTTTAAAGCAGCATTTACTAAATAAACAAAACACAGTGTTACAACGACCTTTTTCTAGGGCCTTTGGGAAACTTCTAATTAAAGCTTTTGTTTTTATTAAGATATAAGATAAGTGCAAAAGAAGAATTTCTGTCCTCCCCATCCCCTCCGCCCCCGAGACTTTATTGTGGGTCGGTGGGTGAAGGGTCTCGACCCACGACCCACTTGACCCACGATGGAAATGTGACCCACTTGACCCACGATGGAAATGTGACCCACTTGACCCACTGACCTACCAACCCGTGTGTCAGTTCCATTTCTGGTAAACAAACGTTGTTCAGTGTCAAAATTGCCGAATTTTATGAAATTTTCGTGTTTTTTTGGGCCCTAATTTTACAAACTCAGCTTGGTAAAGGATTTCCCTCAGATCCCCTGCCCCATACGCTTTTTTTTCTTTGGTCGCTTGCTTTTTTTCGCCAAAATGTCATGTGGCATTCCTGGCAGTGAATGCATTTCAGAAACCATGAATGTATAGGTTGAGGGGAGTTATGGTCTCTTGTAATTTGCAGGTCTTGCTAGGGTCCAGTCCAGTAGTACATTTACTTCTCACTGCATGACGCCACTTTTGTTTTTGTAGGCAGATTAAGGGAGGCCATACGCAAATGGCGACACGCAAATTTTTCCATGCTTTGGTTTCCTTCCCCCGTCAAGCTTTGTCACAACCTTTGCAACCTCCCCCCCCCCTCCAAAATATTGCCACCTCCCCCTTCCTTACAGACGTAGGAGTTTGTGAAAATGAAGCCATTTTTTCGTGAAATTCATGAAATTAATCCGAATTTATCCTAAATCCTGATGATTTTTTCTTCCTCGTTATCTCGTCGTTTTTATAGTTATTTCAGTATGTGTGTGACTGCACACACATTTACTGACGCCCCCCCCCCCAACCTCCCCCTTTTTCCGAAGCTGGGACTCCGTGAATCCATCCCTCTTGCATACCGTCATACTGTCTGTGTACAATCCCAACAGCACCTTACGCCACGGAGGGCGCAAAATTCCTTGAAAAGACTTAAATTCGAAAACCGAAAATTCAAGGCTTTTAAAACAACTTAAAAATTGGAATTTTTGTTATCGGAGCCTTGAAATGCCCTTGAATTTTGTGAGTGTTCTTTGTTTGGAATGAGGTTAATGTCACAACAGCAATATTAACTGAGGTATAAAATTAAAGCCATGAATGGAAGGAAATAGCTTGTCAGCCGAATTCATTTCTTCTCTGAACGAAGGATTCTTCCCTCGGATTAAATTGGATACAGAAAGACATAGGTGAAATGCAGTGCAGTGCAAGCAATTTTTTTCCAGAAGAGGCACTAGCCAAGTACTGTTCTACGGGCTGTTAATGGCGTTATTTCTTCTTGCTCCTTGTCCATTGGTGGAACGGGGGACGTAATGTTTGTCCATTGTTAATGACGGTTTAGCTTCCAACTGCAAACTAAGAACACATCGGTGTCAACAATGACATCTGCATAAATACGGGTGCCAATCTATTTCCGTTGACTTTTGGTTTTAATGTCAGACTGCCTGAGCGGGGAATTGAACCCACGACCTTTGAAACCAAAGGCCGAAGTCGTACTGCTAGGCCTGTCAGTATGGCGTAGTGGTGTGACTTCGACTTTTGGTTTCAATTCCCCGCTTAGGCAGTCTGACATGTAAGTCCAAAAGGCAACGTAAATTGGTTTGCATCCGTATGTATTTCGCACTTCTCGAGCCCATTTGCTTTGCGTCCTATTTAAAATAAAGACGTCTGGCAAAATACTGGCATTTAAAAGGTAATTTTGGTAGTCTACTGCAAAGAGTCTTGAAAAACCTTGAAAACGGTTTGTCTGTTATGTATATAGAAGTGTTGGCGCCCTCCAGACGTCATCTGTGAAAATTGTGGTCCCTGTACGTATCCATATAGAGGAGATCTATCGAACCAAACTCACGGAAATATGGACATGCAGAAACTGATATTTCTCTTCAGTAAAGGAATGGTGATAGATGTCAAGATGAGAAGAAACCTGTGATCAAAGTTCCTGTTCTTTGGTGTATAGGCTACTCCCAATAAAGGAGAAAAACACATAATTATTGTGTGCGCGGCGTATCTTGAGTCTTGGAAGTATTTTATGAGCGGCTACGTCTTCCTGGAGGGGCCGGCTTTAATCGACGGCCGCCATTGTGTTTGTAACCATCTTGGATATCAACAAGGCACTCTGCTGCCAAAAACGTACAATTGATTATCTCTGTTCGTTCTGCGGCGAACTCAAGATAGGCCGCGCACACTACAACGCATGTCAGCTAAATTTATGGAGAGCGAATTTACATATTAACTACTTCATGCTCCGTAGAACTGGCTACGAATATAGTATGAAAACGAAATAAAATAAAGGTAAATCTAATTTGGATTAGGTTTGCTTTTGGTCGGCGAATGTAAGGGGCGTAACGGAATTCCGAAGATAACAATTCGGCCGAGCGAGAGATGCTACACAATACTTTATTATTTTTCCGCCACTTGTTCAATTTATCCCAGTGTTCCATTTATATAATTTCTACCCAGTGCTCCACTTATACGATTTCTGCCCAGTGCTCCACTTATATAATTTCTTCCCAGTGCTCCACTTATACGATTTCTGCCCAGTGCTCCACTCATACGATTTCTGCCCAGTGCTCCGCTTATACGATTTCTGCCCAGTGCTCCGCTTATACGATTTCTGCCCATTGCTCCACTTATACGATTTCTGCTCAGTGCTCCACCTATATGATTTCTGCTCAGTGCTCTACTTATACGACTTACCCAGCAGAGCTCTACCTCGAATATCTCCAAAAATATTTGGTATCAGAATTTCATCTTCGAACTCTTCTTTCATGCGCGAAAGTATCCTTGTCATGAAATTTAAACAAAATCAGAACAAAATTGCGAGCGTTATCGTTACCCAAACAGACAAACACATATCCAGACAAACATTATCCAATTTCAGTCAAATATTCGATCTCGGTCGCTTTGCTCGCTCTGCTAACAAAACGAATAATGTCTTGTAGAAATACGGTACATGGGTTTCGCCTGTTTCGCTAAATTTAAGTTTTTTTTCACGGTAGCCTTACCTCCTGCTCTGTAGCCTACACTTTAGCAATTTTTTTTGCATTAATTTACCTAGACAGTCGTAGCTACAGCAAGCAGTCCATCTTTTTGCAATAATTTCTTGGAAGAATTGACCTGCATTCGAACAGACCAGTCAGTTTGAGTTTTTTATCTTCGCACAGCTTCTGCCTACTTTGCCACGGTATTTTTAAGTGTAACTTAGCGACTTGAGGTTTTAATCCTTAATTCTTAAAACTAGGAGATGGTTACTGTTGTTTTTTTGGGGTTATGTTTCGTACGACATTACATCCGTGTTAAAAGGCCAATAAATTGATTTACGCTTATTTGACAAGCACAAAACCGGACTGGTTTCAGCGAGCAAAAAAGCAGAAAATACCCCAGAAGTATAAAAGCAGAAATTACCTCAGAGGTAAAAAAGCAGAAACTACCCCCAGAAGCAACAACGTCGAACCTCAGAAACAAAGCAGAAACAACCCCAGAAGCAAAATAGTCGACCCCAGAAGGAAAAAAAAAGCAACCCCGCCCGCCCCCCCCGGAAGCAAAAAAAAAGGTCGAACCCCAGAAGGAAAAAAAACAGAAATTACGACGAGCAACGTGCCAGTTGCTCTCATCCACACAGTATTCTCTACTGACGAGCCCAAACAAGGGCGAGACAGTCTGTCAAGAGAACTTTGTGGATGAGAGGAGCTTGATTTTGAAGTGTTTATTACATTTGTTTATTACAATTACGGTAGGTCGTTTTTAGAACTTTCATAAATACAAAAAGAGGAAATTAAAAATCCGTTTCATACAGCATTTTATACAATAAAAAGATAGAATGTACAAGTTTTGGTAGGCAGCTGTTAACAAAGTGTGTTAACTGATTTAACTTGTATGCGGATATTTTTTTATTTTTTTCGGTACAAAGAACAATCATTTGATCAAAAATGTCAAAAATATAACATCTTTAAACTGCAGTGGCACTAAAATTGGTAAATCTCAAATTCTTTTTTTTTGTTGTATAAACTGGTGTATGAAACGGATTTCAATTGTTGTTTTTGTATTTATGAAAGTTTAAAAAAAAGGCGTATTATTGTTATAATTGTTTTATTTGGCCTTAAAAAAAACCCAATCTTATTCTCTTTACATGAGCGCGCTCATCAATAACTGAACTGACAAATATCATAGGCCTAATTAATTAGTGCACGCGCAAACGTTCCGGCTCCGCCATTAATAATTCTGTAAGATTGTTGCTGCTTCAACCATTGCTGCGTCGTATATAGGCAGAAGAGGCATGGCTTCAACATGCCCACCCAAGCCAACCAACCAACCATCTAGGTTGGACGAGAGTCAGTCTATATTCGTGAGTCCAAAAAAGAAGAAATCATCGATTTGGCCGTCCAGCTTGCAGACCCATCCGCAGGAAGGAGCGCCGGCATCTGCCACCCCATCTTCCTCCACCCACCCACCAGTGTCCACTCTTCCACCTCCCCACTCTTCAGCGTCCCTTCCCACCCGCACTCCCTCTTCTTCTGTACCATCATCGACTTGTGCTTCTTCTGCCTCTTCTGCTCCTTCCGCAGACCTCTTCTTGTCACATCTTGAGGCAACTTTGTTGTCTTCTAGTAGCTCCTCCTGCATTTTATTTGGAAGAATCGTCTGTTGCTTCTAGAACCACCATTTCTTGCTTCCAAGAGCTATTTCTGTTGCTTCTTGAAGCATCGTTCTTTGTCTTCTGGTAGCTGTTTATGCATTTGGAAGATTCGTCTGTTGTAGAAGCACTTTCCGTTGCTTCTGGAAGATTCTTCTGTTGCATTTAGAATCCGTCTTTTCTTGCTTCTGTTGCTTCTCGAAGCTTCTTTGTTGTCTTCTAGTCTGCATTTGGTAAATTTTAAGTTGCTTCTAGCCTTTCCTGCCTCCTAGAAGCTCGTTCTGTTGCTTCTGGAAGATTCTTTGCTTGCGTCTGAAAGCTACTTTCGGTTGCTTCTCGAAGTATCTTTGTTGTCTTCCGGTTGTCTTCCAGTCTGGCATCTGGCAGATTTTCAGGTTGATTCTGGAAGCGTTTCCTGCCTCCTAGAAGCTCCTCCTGTTGCTTCTGGAAGATTCTTCTGTCGCTTCTAAAATCGTCTTTCCTTGCGACTCGCCCTCCCTTTTCCATTCGCGAGTGAATAAACATCTCCATCCTATGGGCTTCGCCTTAGGCCCTTGATTGAAGGGATGCAGCAGTCACCAAGACGGAGAATCATGCCCCTCCCCCTTCCATCCCTAATCACAAGACCCTGCCTTCGTCATGCCACCATCCAAAATGGCCTCCTTTCCTGGACGCTACCCTCATTATGCATGAGGGAATATCTTCCAACCACGGAAGGGGGAAAGCACGCATAGCAAATCACCGAGCTCCAACGAGCGTTATGCATGGCTGGCGTCAACGTGAAGGACAGGGTTGAGACATGCACGTATGGTGTGCCATTTGCTTTGTGTATATATGCGTGTCGTTTGCGTATAGCCTCGTTCCACTCCCCCCTAACCTTGCATGTTAAAACGGAATTGGCTGGTGGCGGCTTTTGACGAATAACGAATGGGTGGAAAAATATATTAAATGGGAAATTGAAAGCAAGTGAGGAAGCGACACGCAAAAAAAAAAAAAAGGAAAAAATACGCTCCCCCCTCCGCTGAATGCGGAATACATTAAAGCGTGAATATGAATGTGTCGCACATTGGCGGGGCCGACTTCGATTGGCGCACATGCGTGCTTCCTCGTAATGTGTTAATAATGACACGTGGCGTATTGACATATCGTCAAGTTGAGACTCGCATATTCCTAACCCTTTAATGCTAAAGGCACGCTATGCAAGATTATTCAATATATATGTATTTTTTTTTTTTTTTGCATTAATAATGAATTGTGTTTGTATCACGGAGGCAGGTTGGCAACCATTGCATATATTTCGCGTAATGGTTTGTGTTCGTTTCCGTATGAGGCGTCTGTCCAGCACGAAATGAGAATATGTATGAATATTAAAAAGAAAAATTTGCTGTTATATGCGCTTGTATAATTTAGTGAGCGTCGTATACAGTGAGTATGCACAAGAAAATATCTTTTTTTTTTCTTTCAAATAATCGGCCACGCTTGCTTGTGGTGGAAAAGATACCTCTTATTGGTCAGTATATATTCTTTGGATTTTTTTGATTTAAAATGCGCAAGCCTATAATGCGCCACTGCTTGAGCTTGAATTTATTCTGCTGAATTTGTTGTGTTTGTTACCGAGATGGTAGAGCTAAAGTTTTTACCGTAGGACCGATCTATACCATTTACGTTAAAAACGTGGTTTTCTGGTTCATCCGAAGTAAAACAATCACTAAAGGTAAAAAAAAAAAAACTCTAAAAAAGCACTATTGGCGCTTGCATGCGAAAAATCGCACTCCGGAATTTAGCTCGACAAAGTTAGCCAAATAGTTCGACAAAGTTTGTCAGATAGGTCGCGACAGGGAACGTAAAATAACTAACAGTCGTAATCTTTCTTTTTAAATTTTTTCAAGCCAAAAAAAACGCATACATTTCGAACTATAGTCCTCCAGTAAAAACTAATAATACACAATTATTGTGTGATTACGAAAAATCGAATGCTCTAAACTTTGCTTTTGTAAGAAATTGAGTATTGTATGATGGCATGGATTATTCAATAATTTCTGTAAAGAAATTGTGTATGAATCACGAGCCCATACACCCATTTTTGGCCTTTTTCTGTGATGAAATTATGTATGAATCGAGATCCCATAGACCCGTTTTTACCTTTTTTCTGTAAAGAAATTGTGTATGAATCGAGAGCCCATACACCCATTTTTGGCCTTTTTCTGTGATGAAATTATGTATGAATCGAGATCCCATAGACCCATTTTTACCTTTTTTTCTGCAAAGAAATTATGTATGAATCGAGAGCCCATAGACCCATTTTTTCCCTCTTTCTGTAAAGAAATTCTGTATGAATCGAGAGCCCGTAGACCCATTTTTTCCCTCTTTCTGTAAAGAAATTCTGTATGAATCGAGAGCCCTAGACCCATTTTTACCCTTTCTCACGGTGTCGTTCCAGCTGCGTGGAAAACTGCATGGGTCACACTCGTGTATAAGAAAGGCGATCCCTCAGACCCGAATACGTCCTGTGCAGGATTATGAAAAAAAAAAATGATTAAAAACAGCATGTGAAATTTCATTGTCCAAAACTTAATCGTAAATAATGATCAATATGATTTTTAATGGAGTTATTAGCCGCACTAAATGAATGACTAAAATGTTTGGATGCTGGTATCCTTACTGGTGCCATTTTTATTGGTTTTGAAACATTATACGAATCCTTCGTACATCGAGAACTTCTTTGAAAGCTTCAGTCACTTGGATTCGGTGGAAAATTAATGGATTGGCTTTTGTATTGGTAGAGCCAACATGTCGCCGTAGCAAGAGCTTTGTCTGACGAATTACGTATAGGGAGCAGAGTGCCACAGGGATCAACACTTAGCCCATTTCTGTTTGTACTGACTTGTCTTCTAATATAGGAGACACCTTTAGTTAAATTGTAAGGTTAAACTTATTCGGCCGTACTAAAACTAAAACATGCAAAACTTAAACAATTTTTCAAATGAAGCTGGAAGTTGGTTCTCAAATTTGGCTATATACTTCCCATTTCTGCGCAGAAGTGTAACACTGAAAACATTGGAAAAAAGGAACCCCAAAAGATAAATCTTTAAGTTTGTGAATTTTATTAAATATATGAACTGCATGAATATTCCAGCTTATTTAGTAGGAATTTGAGGCTAGCCTATACAATGTTTTAAAGAATCAATTATCTGCTTTTTTTCAAACTTGTAATTGTGTGCATCCAGAACTCTATTATACTGACAATGACACCCGACCTCGGGCCCCCCCCCACTTGTCCAGTTAGGTCTAACCTTGGTGGTAAAGCATTCGTGATCCCAACCAAAGACCATCAGCTCTTCCTCTGCAGCCGAGCCATCGTCTTCGTTTTAAACTTTTAAACTGTATAACTTTTGTAATTTATCAATTTCTTTTTTAGTTTTCACATCGGATGGCAGTCAGTGACCAAAAGGTTCTTGCCATTCCGGCTGCGTTTGTAACCTATATTATGCTACTATTATATTATTATTATTATTATTATTTATTTTCCCGAGACTGAAAGTCGAGGGAATTTTGCTGGAAATGAGTCTAGTACTAAAACGTACAAATTATAGATTTCATAAAAGCACGAGTGGCATTCCTTGTGAGAATATTTTTTTTTTTTTTTTGTAAAACGATTCTCCGAAATTCTCTTGGTCGTTTTTATATTTTTGGCGTTGCCTTTTCAGTGTCCTTTGTCGCTGTTCATCTTTTTTGCGTGTTTTTTTTTTTTTTTTTTAAAAATTATCAGCTTAAGACGAACTTATGGTGCTCGTTTTGCAACTAAAAAAAATTATCGCAATAATCGTATGGTCAAAACTTCATTCTCGCCATTCCCCTGTGACTGAGGTTGGCGCTAATGACCAAGCTGTCGACGCGCCATTAAGCCTCATCTCCCCCCCCCCCCCCCATTCCCCAGTCTACGTGCCGTTTCGTCTTGACAAACATAAATTATTAGTCTTCACGAATTTCCCCCCATTCCTCGATATTTTTAGTCGACTTTGAGATACTTTGAAACGACTTTTCTCTTTTCATTCTTCCGTTATGTTGCAAACCGTGCATATTTTATATATTTGTTCTTTCCAACCTATACCCATATACTGTATTTTTGTATCCTGTGTTTGGGAGAAGTGCATGGCCGCCTTCCATAAATAATGTTCGCTTCAAGCACAACCCCAGAAACTTTTCCGATGCCGTGGGCGAAGCTTGCTGAATTATTCGTTCCTCCAGCCCCACGCAGCATAATCATAGAATGTCCAATGATATTTATGGGAGGTTGGGAATGAAATATCAGGTTTGCTACTGCCGATGTTGCAATGGCAAAGACCTCTTTCGTAAAAGTATAACTATTTGTCCATAAAATTGGAATCTTGTCTGCAATAACTATCAATCCAACATCAAGTTTGCTTAAAAAATAAACGGAAAATATACATTTATAATGCATTGGCCGAGGATAATGCCACGGTACGCCCACGACATGACCACCATTATCTTTAAGTAGGAACGCAACCAATAGAATAAATAATTTATAATTCTGACAATCATTGCGACATAGAATTACCGAGAAAACAAACATCAACTGAGTACAAGGGTCATGGAGGGTGCTTGATGCTTTGCAGCAGTCTTCTAAAAAAAAACCAATCCACGTGGCTTTTTTTTCGGGATTATTCGGCTTTTTTTTCGGATTTTATTGATTTTTCGTGTTTGGTGGGGTTTTATCAGCATCAGTTTTATTTCTTAATGAGTGTTTATTGCTTAATAAAATTTCAAAACATTAAGAAAGGATTCCCTGAGGGACCAATTACCGAGGTGTTATTGGTCCCTGAGGGAATCCGTTTTACTATATATTTTTCTCATTTTACTAAGCAATAAATACAAATTAAGAACTAAGACTGAAGCTGATAAAGCCTCATAAAACACGCGAAATCAAAAAACCCGAAAAAAAAAGCCGAATAAACCCCAAAAAAGTCACGCGGAATGGGTTTTTCAGAAAACTGCTGCAAAGTCCATCAAGCACCCTCTACGATCCTTGTACTCAGTTCATGAGTGTTTTACTTGCAGGCATAGTTAAGGTTATCATCATTGTAATATACCATTGTTTTAAAAAACCTTTCCTTACTAACAGTTAACAAACAGCTGGAAAATCTATATATATACATTTCGCTTAGGAGCAGACTTGATGGAAACGTTGTTAGGGAGGATTAAACAAACGAAGCAGCATTGGGCTGGATTGATACTTGGGTGGGTGACCGCCTGGGCAGACATAGGGCCTTAGGGCCTCGGGCAGATGACCAGGAGTGCTTAATGCTCGTTAAACCCTTAAAAAGGGTTAAAGGGTTTAACGAGCGTTAACCACTCCTGGTCATCTGTCCGAATCCCTAAGGCCCTATGTCTGCAACAGCCAGATTCCCAGGCGGTCACCCACCCAAGTATCAATCCAGCCCAATGGTAAACCCTTAAACCCTTAAAAAACAAACGAAGCTTCAACAATAAGCAAGAGGGCGAGCAGGCTCATTCTTGCCACGGTAGCAAAGAAAAAGGGCTATAGTAAGTTAGCCTTAAGTTAGATGGGATGTTTGGTCACGGACCTTTATAATCCTATAATAAATGATTTGAGAAAAAGGGCGAGCGGCCGTCAATGAGAACAAATATGCGCTCCAACAATTAGAAACTATTACTTCAACTGTTACTTCAATAATGCTGACTATTACAGCCGAGTTGAATCAGCGGAAATCAGCTAGAGCCGGGGTACAACTAGTAATTAATAACTAAGAAAGGTATATAATATTTTATGTATACGGTTAACTGTTGCTTGCGTTTAAGATCTAGCCACAGTCCGGACGACTTTTTAATAGCTAAAAATTAGGTGAAATGGATGAAAAAACCCACTATTGGGTTTTATTGCGGTTTTTTTTTCAGTAGGGATGGACTTTTTTCGGGTTGGGTATTTTCGGGCAAACCCTACTTTGCAGACGTGATACTAGCTTCTCGTTATTTTTTTTCCTATTTTTTTCCCATTTACAAGTCACTTTTTTTCGTTTCTTCATTCAGCTAAACTAATAAATTTTCACTGATTTTCAACATTTAAGATAAAATGATTAATCCGCATCGGGAAGGTAAGGAATAAGGGTGTGCATTCATATAAGTTTTACCCATAAAAAAATACTAAAACAATTAAAATCTTAAAACAGTAAAACCTTCAAAATCATCAAATAAAATACTAAAAATGTTGAAAAGGAATTGTTAAAGATCCAATGATTACACTCTACTCTTAATCGAGATAAGGGAGACGGCACTGACGTCATCACAAGATACAGCGTTTTTAATTTCAATTATTCTATTTCTATATTACGACAGTCGAGTTTTGACTTTGGAAAAACAATTTTGGTACGAGGCCACACTAGATTAATTAAGAACTAGGATAAATAATAGTGAGACCGTGAAAAATGGAAAAAGTCAGGTAAAGGTCAGCTTGTAAACATGTCCACTCCAAAGAATGCCTCTCTGTCAATATGGTCAATGTCGCCTAACAAGTATGGAGACCAAACCTGGCTTGCGTACTCCAAGATTGGCCTTACATACACCTTAATGCCCATAGTAATGAGGGTGTGCCAGATGTGTCTTAGATTTATGTACGGTCTTTACTAACCAAACTCCCAAATTTCAGACAGTGACACATGGTGGTAACTATATTAAACTACTAATGGCAACATTACCACTTACCGATGACATATCAGTAAGTCATGTTGCCCACGGATTACCCGGACCACTGCACTATGACTGAGGTTGGCGCTAATGACCAAGTTGTCGACGCGCCATTAAGCCTCAATCTCCCTCCCCCACGGATTATAGCCATATGAAGACTGTTTGGGCGCGTTTATTACACAACTGTAATGCTGACGCACTCGCTGCGGCTAAACATATAACATCAGAAACCGCAGTTAATCACAAATTTCTTCCAAGTAGGAAGAATGTCTCTTTAACTTCTCTGTTACGTTTTTGACGGATATTTTGGAGTGACGAAAGGGGAATTCCCTCATAATTCACATTGTCGGTGTTTGTGTTTTAGGTGAACAAGAAGCAAATTATAGCTTCGAAAATTAAAAATCTGTGTTGGTTTAAAGGTATTTGTGAGTTCGTGCCTTGTCAGAGGGCACTTTTTACTTCTTTACGACTTTTACTCACAAAGTAAGATAACATACGGGAATTCCCTTTTCGCTGAATTTTAAGCAAAGCTTGGTTTTCTGCTAAACGGCATTCGGTAAAACAGGTAAACAACCAGTGCCGTAACTAGCTCCATTGGCGCCCATTTCAAGAAAGAAAATTCACTAATGTTATAGTGAGGCTTATATAAGTAAATACTAACTACTAGTAAAGAGCGAGACCAGTACTAGGCAATGGAAGTGGTTGAAGTCAACGAACATTAACGAATAAAAAAAAACAAGCGTGTTTTGTATCGAACAAACGTGATTTCATAATTTAGGGTTGTCAACTGATTAAAAAAAAACCTCAATTAAGGTAATAAGCAGATGAGAATAAGCTATTCTGCCATTACAAACTGTAAATAAACACTTCAAAATAACAAATTCAGCAGGAATCAAAAAATTCGTTTTTTTTAATCTCCAATTTTCCCATTTATCGGGTGCAAGCTTCCCCCTAAGAAGCAAGACGCTATACAGTGAAACGCTTCCATATAACCTTTTTTTTTTTAATTTCAGTTTTCAGTTACAGTATCTGATAATTAAAGAAAAGATGAATAATCCATTAAGAAAACATCCGTAAACCAATTCCAAGCAAGCACATCTCTTCCTACGATGTTGTGAACCTGTGTGCAACGCCGCCCGTTGAAAAATATCTTTGTGCTTTACCACCCACTTCCACGATTACATGGTTGGGGGGGAACTCAGCGCGGTGCCCCCAGAAATCGGCGCCCTAGGTAGGCGCCTTGCTCACCTTACCCTTCCTACGGCCCTGTAACAACCAACCACCTGCCTTTGGGGGGGGGGGGGGGGGGGGGGGGGGGGGGGGGGGGGG
>JAHWFP010219189.1:0-24949 GCA_023313725.1 Lithobius niger
AGTGTTTGCCATGTAAAGTGATGATATCATGAGCCAAAATGGCTGCAGCAACGTTTCCGCTCCAATCCTGTCGCTCATTCTTAACTGACTCCTTGGTGATTGAGAGTTGAACATGAGTGATCACGGTTCGGACCACAAACTTGGTGGCAGCCATTTTGGCCCTGATATCATTACTTTACATGGCAAAAACTTGATGGGTTCCTTTACCCTCATGGGGCTTTGGTATGATGAATGTTTACGATATTTTTCTGGCCTTCCAAACCCAGCAAACCAAACTCGTTCAACGAGATAGTTTTAGTCCCTTTAAAACCCTTAATGTGGCACTATGACTTCTAGGGATTTATTTTAAGTCTCTTAGGTCAGTCACGCTATTCGAGCCGTCGTTCTGTTGGTTAGGAGACGAGGACGCTAGCCATTTGACTGCTGTTGCCCGCTTTGCTCAGGATCCCGGGGACCCTTCACAAAACTGGCGATGCGCATTGGGACTTAGTTTTTTTCTTGTTTTCAGTATGTATCCTGCAGGATACGATGCAAAATTAAGGGTTAGCCAAACAGGAAAAAGAAAATATTGCGTTAATAATCACGTACGTGGAAAAACGTGAACAAACTCAACGGATCGTTCCAAATTTGTCTGTTGAATGAATGTGAGGTCACCTGTTAAGGCGGCTGATGGATTCCATCCGAAGTTAGTCGATAAACTGTGACGTCACACACGATCAAATATCAACCACCTCGTGGGCAAAACGAACAGACTTACATCGGAAGTGACGTCACAGCCATTGTTTGGAATACGATGTTGATTTCTTCGAGTTTGATTGTAGATTTAGAAGCCAGTGATGGCTGCCATAGCAACCAGCCGAACTATCACCAAACGAATGTGTTTGGCTCGGTTTTGAAATACGCTCCTTGCATTTACTTGTCCCCAAAAGATGAAGAAGGATGCCTTTGACAACGAAGCTGTGGCAGTCCAATCTACTGTCTTCACTTGCGTCGTAGCATTTAAGTTGTAAACTGTGCAGTGCATGTTTTACGACTAGACATCCACCATAAGGTTGTGCAGTTACACACGTTAACACCAAAGCCATAAAGGGCACCACCATAAATTGGCTCCCATAATGGTTGTTGGGGCACCATTTCGTGACCATCTTGCTCAAGTAACTAATTTTCGTTAGCCATGTGCTGATTTATGATAACGCTTGCCCATCGAAAGATTATTAACAAAGGTTTTTTTTTTCCCTATGTCACTATGAAGGAATGAAAAGTTGCTTATGCTCCTCCCTGCTAATTCTGTTAATTGTCTGTTGGTGCCCGAATTCCGTTCTTTGTTCTTTGCAATAGGTCGCGATATTTTCGCAAGATTGGCTGGTCCTCGATTTCTCTTGTTCCCTTTTTGTTCTCCGTCGTATGGATCTTGGTGTTCACTGTGTTAATTAAGCTGTAATGATGAACTGTGTGTATTTTACGTAATTTTGTGTGACAGTGACTTTGTTCTAATCATGTGGAATAAAATGTTGTTGAAAAGTCCTTCGTGTTAAGACAACGCCAAGATCTGGCGCAATTAGAAATCTTTTTCCTGCGTGGTGGAGTGGGGCGGGGTACTGCAGGGCAATAGCCGCTAGCCACATGTTTAGTTACGGTCTATTATGGTCCAAAATTATAATTGTTTTGGCTCTCGAACACGTTGTGTAGTCTCCTTTTTTAAATTTTTGGTGGAAGGCACTAAAGGCATCCAATTAAATTTCTACGACATCGAGAAATGAATTTCCCATTAGGTTTATGGTTTTACCAAGCCGATATGGCATTGACAATACGGTTTTTGCGATATTAAAGCCAGTAAGGAACAAAATTTAAATTTAAGAAACAAGATATTTAAATTTTTCTTAAGGAACAATATTTAAATTTAAGAAACAAGATATTTAAATTTTTCTTAAGCTGTCAAGTGAAACAAAGTTGTGTAATGTCGGTCATAATCTGCTTGTATTCCTAAACCACGTACACATCAGTTAATTTATAATGCATCTGGAAGTTTGCTAAACTATTTTTTTTTTTATTTAACTCAGTTTTGGTAAAATTAGTTGACGAGGTTTCAACTCGACATTTCGCCACTTAGCTCTCTTTTGTCTGTCTGTTTGTTCCACAATTACGGCTAAATGCATGAACGGGTTGGAATGAAATTTGGTAAAAATATTCTTAGAAATAAGGCTGAACGGCGTACGCACTTGATTTTTCAAAATGGCGGCCAAAAACAGTTTTTCCATGTTGTTCTTCTATTACGCTGTTAGTACTACTGTGTTTATAACAATCAAAGCTGATGGATGAATTCGTCGTGGTTGGTACTAGCAGGAATTCGCACTCAGAATTGATCGGCAGTATCCGCAACCCCCCCCCCCCACTCCCCACCCCACTGCAACGATAATAATCTCGTACAATTAGTGTCTGCAGCACGTAACGAAGCGAACGACAGTTCGAGGTTGATAAACAAAAAATACGCGAACTGAGTCGTTCATCTTGATCCATACGCTGCAATATTGTTAAAACTGTTTCTTAGCAGAATTGTTAAAAGATAGGCCGCCCGCGCACTGAGCTACTTTGCCTCGCGGCCAGGTTGCTGCGGCCAATGAAAATGATTAGTGCGTGGTTTTACATAAACGGTAAGCATTCTCATTGGCTGCAGCGACCTGGCCGCGCAGCCAAATTGCTCAGTGCGCGGACGGCTTTAATGTGGCTAAAAACCACGCTAGGAAAACTACTAACTAGCTACTAACGCGTTGCGTGATGCGTCATGTTTGTCCAGTTTACAAGTCGCATGCATGATTTTTCCTTTCCTATTCGGTCTATTAGATACTACGTCAAGTTGCGTGGATCAAACATTTCGTAGCCAGTTTATATATAGTCGAGCTTTCGCACACAACAAATGCAACAACAACGCTCGATGCTGTTGACAAACATTGGGTTGACAGTTGCACCTGAAATATGGATTTGCGCGAAAAGGAAGGAGACCTATTGGCAATGCTGAGTGAGAACATCAATTTTCTTCCTGCTTCTGATTTTCCCGTTTGGTACGAGTTCAATCAGATGCATGTCGAGAGAAGTTTATCAATGTCATCTCCAGTAACCCAGAAGCAGCGGTCGATCTGTGGAGGCGAGGCCTAGAGCAGCCATGAATAACGTCTTTCCTGCTCTCGCCTTGGTCTCGCGATATCATTTCGTCTGTTGGTTTGGGTAGGGGGCGTGGTGGGTTCCGCTCTTTGCTCCTTCCTACCAAACGCACACAAATCTGGCTTAAAGCGAACCACGGGATGCCAAATTAAGCTCGCTTCACCTTTCGTCAGGTCTCGAGTAGATTTTAGTCGCAGGAACTTGTAGCCTATAGAGCAGTGACACGACGTAGTATTATTGTATATAACTCTATGCTGGAGCCTTAATGGGTTAGCTGCAAGGGGCACTGCAGAAAGAAACAGAAGGGCGTCATACTGAAGCCGATGCTGTGAAGAGTGATTTCTCAGACCTAAAACGCGCGATTTTTGTTGTTGGAGAAAACAACGGTATTTTAAGCTTAAGAAATCCGCTCTTCCGTTGTTTTTCTCCCCATTTTTATGTAGTGCACCTTGTAGTTATGCCCTCCAAAACCCATACTGGTGCCAAGCTGGTGCCAATATGGCGGCAAATGTTACTGTTCTATAGTTCGCGCTGCACGAATATAGGATACATAGATTGAAAGGTGTGCAATCCGTACCTGAATTGAACGTTATTATTAATGTGGCACTATCACCCATTGAAAGTTTGCAGAATCTGGCAAAATCTAGTGTTATAGTTCTATCTAGCAATTGCTTGCATTAAGCGAAAGAATGCACAACGTCGTTTCTTTTAACGTAATAAAACGAACCACCTTAATACTGAGTGAAAATTTGGTACGTCCTCGTGCACCTGAGAGCAAGCTATAAAGGTTAACAATATCACTGCCACTAGGTGGCGCCACGGTACATTTTCGTACGATTTTCAATCGGTGATAGTGCTGCTTTAAATTGTTTACTCACGCGCTACGACGATCACTGGAACTCGCACTGAACTTATTTACTGATAACTTACAGTATCTCGCGGCCCAAGTCATATCACTACATTGTTCAGAACGATCTAGGGAAAATTGTTAGTTTTAGCGGTCCCAGTCTAACTTTCAGTAATTACCGGGGATTTTACCTCAAGCTTTGAAATTACACTAAAAAGCTTCTCATCTCATACTCCGGACAAAAGTGATATGAGACGACTTCGAACATGAGATGAGATATCGATAAACAAGTTCAACGCGAGTTCCAGTGTGCGTCATAGCGCGTGAGTGAACAATTTAATAATAACGATCATTCCAAGTACGAAATTGTTCTACCAAAGTGGTTTTGGGTGCACCTCTTCCATGAAGAATACATCCGTGCGGCGAGCTGCTGATTACCACGCCTTGTGACTTTAGTCCACTCGCCTATGATTTCGCCTCATTCCGTCTTGTAGGCTCGTTCTGACAGTTCATAGCAAAAAACGTACCATGGAATTTTCAACAATTGAAGAGTGATTTTTGTGGCACATTTAAGCGGCTATAAAACCATATAGTAATATCAGCAGTGTTTTTCGATGACTTCATTTTGTCATTTAAAACGCAGGCAAACAGTTTATTGCAAGTTTATTATTCTGTTTAGGCTTCGTTTTTTTTTTTTTCGTGTGCAGATTTTAACTTATTCTAACAAATATTCTAACCTATATTGTAGGATTGCGTATTCAGAGGTTTCTCGAGCCAGTGGCGTATTTCGAAAGGGCCGTGAGGAGGGGAGAGGGGAGAGAGGTTGCTCCGTCGGAATAGTGCGCAAAAGAAGGCATCTTTATAATAATATCGGAGACCGGCTAAAAGGAAAAGGAAAGCCTAAAGGAAAGCCTTAAGGAAAACCACTTTCTCCTCCTCGCGCCCACATTGAAAATGCACTCTCCCACTCTACGTGCAGCCAAAAAGAATCCAGGCATGAGTGGTCGATCAATCTGACAAGTCTTCGGGAAGAGTGCCGGGAAATGTGTCCCGGGAAATGTGACCGGCCCCGTGCAAAGCACGGGCTTCCTCTAGTAATAGTAATAATGATCCTGGAAAAGCCTTTGTTTTAATAGATTTTACTTTGTTTTAGTGTTTTCTCAACCTAAATAGCAAAAAGAGGGCGAAAAGGAGTAAAAAATAAGGGGCGAGGATGGGAGGGGGGTGAGCACGTGTCCCTAGTGCCTCACTGTGCGACCGCATTCATAGGTATCCAGTAACCAAACCCTACCCTCGTCAGGTGAAAGAGTGCTGAGGGCCAAAATTTGCAGTTTTAAAACCATAGTTCTGAAGATATACTTTGTTCCACATTATGTTTTCAGAAAACTGACTGGATGGCGACTCGTTTCCTTGGACTAAGAGTGTAGAAACATGTGGATATCACACTTGTAGACGCAATATAGTTACTGTTTGAGTTTACGAATGGGATGTTTACAGTTTTTTTGCACTCATAGTGGAAGAAAACGTGGCTTTATACAGTCAGTTTTCTGAAAACATAATGCGGTACAAAGTGTAGGTGTACTCATTGGCATAAACTCCAGAGAAGACAGGAGAAATTCTTAGAGAAAGGGCGTATAGTAAGCTCTATCTTTTTGTTTTGTTTACTCTTTTCTGTGCCTGTCTTAGCTTTTTTAGGCCCTTTTAGACTGTCGTAACAAGCAAATGTCTGCACAAAAGGCCATACTTTTACAAAAAGGGTGTCTTTCGAAAAAGGCTGGAGCAATGCTCCCCTGCCCACCCCTCCCCCTCTGTGCACGCCACTGTGTGTACTGCTAATACCCATCAATGAGTGTTTAAATTAAAAATGCGATTGCGTTACCTATTGCATTGAGAAGTGTTTGTGAATACTTTGCCCGTTTTATTTCTGTCTCATAGCCTTACATTTACGCATTTCTTTTTCTGTTTTTTTTTCTGTAGCTTTGCTCCTGTCAGTCGGTATGGTGATTTATCCAAACGGTTGGCATACGAGAGAAGTACGCGAAGCATGCGGAGGAAAATCCGAAGCCTTTGTTTTAGGTGAGTGGGACTCAAATTATGACGTGAAGGAAGTCATTTTGATTCTTTGTAAATGAATCATTCGAATTTTGTTTTGGTCCTTACTTTCATTTCCGTGTTGGGGGTGGCATGGGGGAGGACGATCTTTTCATGACAGGTTAACAGACGGCGGCACAAGGCAAATTTTACATCTGGTTTAGCTGGTGGGCCCCCCCCCCCCAACGGGCAAGGCAGCCTGATGGTTAGTATGACCCGAGTTCTAATCCGGCCTCAGCCATCCCTGGCATTTTCGGGAAGAGCAAGGCCCAGATTTCTCATGCTCATGTTGATTCTGGCACGTAAAAGATCCTAGGAGTATAAGATGGCATTTACCTAGCAAAATTGTCCCTTCCGGCTCCATGGCTAAGTCTAAGAATTCACCGAAGAACTATTAAATATTAATATTAGTGTATAGAAACTATACACTCGTGGTGTTAAGTACTAAGTATTAAATTTCACCGACTTTGGCATTTTGGTTGACGACAGTCTTAAAGTTCACCAACAATGTGCTTCAGCTGTAAAAACAGCAATCTGTTCAGCAAAGGACATTTTTAAATATTTTAATTTTCTTTTTTGCGAACACTGTCCAAAGTTTTCATTCTCCCCCACCTTGAGTGTTGCAGCCAAACCTGTGGCTGTGGAGGCCTCATCTAAAAAAAATCTTCTATTATTCTCTAAAAAAAAAAACAAATATGGTGCCCACGGCTATCATCCCTCCGTACGAGGCTCGATTGCAGAAGCTTAATGATCCCTACCGTATCAAGTCGTGTCAACCAAGGCGATTTGATGGAAACATTCAAATTCATTAACCACCACTATTCAATCCGTCTTTTCCTATTTCTCCACGCGGACCAACGTACACCAGACTAGTGGTCACAGCTGTAAAGTCTTTCTTTCTCCGAAATTATCACTGCGATACCTGCAAAAACGTTTCCATTCGTGTCATTCATGCATGGAATCCCCTAACCACATTATTTCCTTGTCACGCAATCGAAAATACGTTTTAACGAGCTTCACCCTGATGCGTGTGTCAGTTTTTGTTGGAAGGGTGTATTTTGAGCTGTGCAATATTTGACCTCATTTGTCTCGTAGTTAGGCGCTAGCGTTTGTCGAATTATACATATGTATGTATATTTACATAAAGTAAAAAAAAAATATTAAAAAAAAACCCTCACCCGTCTTCGATTATTTAGTCTCTGTTCTCGAAAACCACTTTTTAAACTTTGTTTTGTCTAACGCAAAAGTCTAATTTTCCACATGTTTCAAAAAAAGTTAATAAAAGAAATTTATTGAGAAAAGAAATTCAAATGGTACATACAGGATTAAACAGGATGACCACTGACGCATGTCCTAATCTAAAAAGCTCATACAATCATTAAATCCTAAATTTCAAACACCTGACGCGTGCTTTAAAAAGGTGCAACATTGCAGAAGAGACCACATCAGATGAATTTTTTTTTTTAATTCACTTACTTTGAGCCTTAAGTCGGCCGAAGCAATTTAATGCTCGTATGGCTGAACCGACTCAATTTTGAAAGTTACCAGACTTTTTTGAGAAGGAGAAATAGGGAATCTCTAACTGGCACAATCCGATCTGCAAAGAACGATTGTTTTACAACCTTATGGAAAATCGGCACAACTAGTTTCAGAGGATGGCCCCCGAGTTCTGCTACTGACTCGGACCTCAAAAAAATTTTGAATAGTCAAAATATATACGGGATTGTTCAACATAGAGAACGCTAAAAAGAGATCAGTTCAGGGCGTTCTCAACTCAACGGAGACCAACTTCATCACGGTCAAACGTTCAACACATGATTTGTTTTTCAGCCCTCGAAAGGATTTGGTAAAATATCGTTGAACTCCTTTTATCAGATCAGTATCACCGAGCAAAGTGTGTGTTGCAGACTGGACCGGAATACTCCGAAGTTGGCCAAAATGAAAACATTGTATGCCCTCGTAAGCATTTGTACATCTCCAGACGTAAATAGTATAGTTCCCCTTAAGCTACCACTGGAAGTCCACCCCGTGAACCCGGCTGGGGAGCTAGCCACCTCTTCTAAACCCCAAGGGGCGAAACATTTATCACCCAAGGTTCTTAGTCTGCCCTTGTCTTTCCATGTGTGGTTGTGAATCGAAACTTCACAAAATGTATAATTGCCAGTTTCTTGTGTTTCAAGCGCTTTTTCCTGTTTAATTTCGTACTTTTCTTTCTTTTGTTTACAGGAACGTGTCGTCTGTCCTGGTCCTTCTACCTTTTGGCGTCGAGTGTCGTATGTCTTTTAATCTGCGTGGGGTTATCTTTCAAGGCTTCCCGAGTGAAAAGCGGGTCGTATCGCATTTGACGAACGCCCACGATTCCTCAGGGTGGATGGTCCTGAGGTTCAGCCCCAACCCTACACCCCTTTGCACACGCCCTTGCAGCCGCCCACACCCGAAGAACAAGGCTTCACACTCGCCATAACTCGGTTTTAGCCTTATTAATGGAGAGGACTACTACGGTAACAACAGAAATTGATGCCTTCTTTGAGGACGTCTTAATGACAATGGTGCCATTTTGCCAATTGTTCCAACTTGGAAGGTAGCCATTATGGTGCCCGTGGTTAAAATACAGAGAGAAAATGTGTTGTGGAAGCTCTTCCATTTAAAGTGCCAGAAGCTGTTAAAAAGTAAAATGTTTAATCCTTGTCTTGCCTCAAACAGTGATTAAATGAAAAGGGATATTTCGTGGCGAAAAGAGGATTACAAAAATTGTAGCACCTCCGAAAGAAACCCAAGCGAGTCACAATGATAACAGTTCCTCGCAACTACGCCATGTTTATCAGTGTGTCAGCTTCCGGTTGCATTTGAAGAAATATTCAAAACAAGTAACCTTTGTGGAAGTGTCATGCCATTTGTGGAAAAAGCCATTTCTTAAAAAATGCGATTGTGCCAATTTCGCCGTCTTTGCTGCGTTCAGTTGAAATGTCTTCAAAATACAATGTGAATCGTTTGTCGCAGGTGTTAAGTGAGTTACTGACACACATGCCGATTATTTGTGGAAAGTTGCGGAAATCAGTTTTCATTTATTTCCCTTGATTCGGAATAGAAACAAACACATTTAAGTCCTTTGTCTCTTGAAATTTGTACTTATCGTTAATCGCCTATTACAGCCTGGCAAATCTACAGCCCACCCCATAAAATGTTTTGCCTTGAATCGTGAAACAACCTTGGTACAGTACCCCTCCGCCCCATTAATTCATAATTTTTCTCCTAGATATTGACTATAAGGAAATCAATATTATGTCCCCTTAATTCGTGGTTTCTCTACAGCAAAATTAACTACGAGCTTCATACATAAACTAAGTAAACTAGTAAAGTGATAAACTAAATTCCAGCATAAATGAGACTTAAGAAATTGTGTTAATCCTAGACTGAACTTAGATCACGTTCGTGAATGATCGCATGAAATTCTGACTCTTCCACGATGAAGTTAGGCCTAAAACACCCTCCATGGATAGAAATAAAATTCGAAAAAAATGAATTATAACGTTACAGCCCGCCCTTTATTTTCATCGAATTAATTTTAACAGCTCTTGGGCATTTAATGGGCGATTTACGGTAATTTTAGTTGACTATTTTCTCACAATTAGACCCCATTCAATTTGTAAGAAATAACACAGTTGCTGAAATTCCTCCTTGTGCCAATATTGGAAAGTGTTGATCATCCTGACAAGAAAGACAAGAATATATGCTTACGTTATAATATGTGTAGGAATGCTATATTCTGAAGACAGTGACCAGAACAGTGCAGTGTTTCCAATACATACAGTCATACACAGTACTACCTTTTGTATAACAAAGACCAATGGAACGTCCTTTTGAAAAAAAATGTGTGTGCGGTTTTAAAAACAGTCTTAGACGACAGACATTAAACTTCTTTTTATATAAACGTTTTTATATGGAAAACAAAAAGTTCACAGTCGCATATTAGCCTTTTAATGGGTTTTATCGCCATAAATGACAGCTGGTGAATTTTAACTGTGTGTATAAAGTATGAGCCAGGTTTGCAGTCGCAGAAAAAAAACATATGTACTTTGTGTTTTTGCGCTGCATTTACCCAAGAAAATTAGTACCTCCCTTGAAAGTAGATACATAATGGTTTTAGTTTGAGATTATTAATTGCAAAAGCCTCAAAACCGACTTCAAGTTGCCTTTACTCTTTTGTTGTGCTATTAAAATGCAGAAAATATGAAAATGAGTGACATCTTATTTTACTCTTGAAAATAAAACTGTGCAACTGGTGAACTACTGAAGGAAAGAGAAACAATTCCTCCTCTGACAATGCTGTTTCGTACTAATTACTTAAAAAGGCCAACATCCATTTTGAACCAAAAAAGACTTCACTTTCCTTGATTACCATCAAACACTGTTTACCCCCTCCCCCACCCCCTCCCCCTCCCCCCCCCCCAAAAAAAAACAACTTAATAAAGTATGATTTAGCATTAACGTCTGATGGTGCAAAGTTTAGCAAAGTCTAACTCAGTAAAATCTTGCACGCACAGCCAGCCGACTTCACATGTTTAAGAAAACATTTTTCCGGCAGCACACGGTTTTACTCAAAGGAGCTAAAAACATTAAATGTACTAAAAGCTCGGAACGATAATAATTTTAACTAAAACATTACTTCCTTACCTTGATTTACGGCCACGCAAGGCTGGGTCAATACAAATATTAGATCAAATTTGACTCAGCCTGGTGTGGCTATAAACCAAGATACGGAAATTTTCTGGGAGCTTTAAAGTCTTTTTATTGTGATTTTTTTTGTTTTAGCCTCTCTGAAGTAGTACTGCCTGAAAATTAAGAAGTTATATTTTGTTATATGTCATGTGACGCAAGAGTCGCCTGAAATGTGTGGTGTTTTATTGAGTTATACCATACTGGTAACAGCAAGCCTTATTGCTCGATACCGCATTCAATCATTTGCTTAATTCATGGCTTAATGACTGAATGGCTATGAAACATTTTATTAATTGTTCAAATGTATTATGGCAAATCTCGATGTATGCCTTATCAGATCTTGGATACCCCACAAGAGAATCCTACAAGAAAGTGAATTCAGCTACAGCAAAGTACGATTACAATTTACGTTTTCTATTCAGACATCAGTAGCTTCATAGTTTTAAAACACGTTTGACTGAATTGTTTTTATTTTTTCAAGTAGTTCACATGCTGTTTTAATCATTTGGTATGTAAGAATGCTTTAAATATTCGATGCATTTTGTAACAAAAAAATAAGAGTTGTGCAGATAATACCAGCTCAAGACTGCTGTTAGTTCCAGTCTGTCACGGTAATAACATGGTGATTTGTTATTACTGTACGCCAATGAATGTGATTTGCATCAAATTAAACAATATTTGTTTTGATGTTGTCGGATGGATATACTTTGATCCGTTACGTATTGAAATGGACACTTTTTATTGTAGAAAATGTGTAGCAGTTTTTGTTGTTCGTTAATGTATGACAATTGCTCTCTTAAAATTGAGTCGTGACTAGAAGTTCACGCCGTTTTAATTTCCAGCCAATGAAGGAGGATGTCCCGGAAGAGGATTTTCCATACTACAACCACACGTACATGCTAATATGACTCATGTTTAATTTTCCATATGGAGTAAGGTTGAGTGATGGTAATTCTGGGTCCATATTGTACAATGTGCCATTTAATCTTTTGTAATCTTTTGAAACTGCCTACGTGAAATGTATTACAAGTTACCACACAATGTAGCCTAATAAAGTTGGATAATTTTTAAGGAATGAAACTTCGTTAAACATTATAAACATTGAATTTCCTTGTGTCATTTTATGTCAAGTTGACTTAACTTACGTCGATGTAGTGGTTACAGTGCTTTAAGAACGTCCGTGTATCCACTTAAAACCACTTCCTTGTCGCATTATCTCAAACAACCTTGTTACGTCATTTTTCTAAGTCACTCTAAGGACTGCTTTGCTGTGATTGGTTGAAAAGAGCACGCATAAAAGCCACGAAGCTAGGACAGTAACCTGCGACTTCCTTAAAAAGAAGTAGAAAGCCCAGCTTGTTGAATGGGGAAATGGGAGTAGAGGGGTTTGGTTGATGGGGGATTAGATAAATGCGGTGCTACATCGACTTAGTAGGAACTACCGTGTAGACATTGTCGCTCTAACTCACTCTAATTTGAATGTTACTGTATCCACCCCTTTTCTAAAGCGACGTGAGTTCAAGTTGACGTAAGTAAAGTCAACTTAAGGTAAAGCGACGTCAGGAACCTCCATGTATCCTCGGTCCATGATGGACTTCAGATGCGTCATAGCTCTTACGAAGATGGTCCTTTACGCTTCTTGTAGAATTATTCATTCTAGCAGATTTTTCCTAAATGATACAACACACACATGAATCACGCAAAATCACGTAGACCTTCAGTCAAGAATAGTTTATATGACTTTATTAGCTCGGTTGCTTTGTGTTTGACATTGTCGTTCTGAGAGACCACAATACATCTCCACAGTTCTATTTTAAATCGACACTATGGCTTCAGCTACGGCTATGGTAAGCATAAACCTTTTGGAAACCAGTCAAAGCAAAGGTTCTGCGAAATGGATACTAATCGTAAAACTGAATCTAAGCTTACCTTTCTTAAATTTAGACCTAACTGCCGACAAACGGTGAACAAACATGGACGGGTTCAGGGGTTCCCACTAAAAAAAAACTATTAAAAGAATCGGTGACGCACCTGGTAATTTTGTTTGTGAGAGGCAAAAAAAATATCAGGGTTCGTTCTCGCCAGTAACTTTAAAATTCCAGGACTTTTCCAGTATTTTTCAAGGACTGGAAAAAAAAATTCAAGCGTCAGTAATTAATAATTACGGAAAAATGAAACAATTAAAAGGTAAATATGTTAACTGTGAAATCTTATTAACTCTGCGGCAAGGTGTGACATAATTTGTTCCATTATATGATAGTGGTGAAAAGCATTAACACTAACGTCACAATTAGTTTTTTTGATGTTATTGTTATGTTTTTGTATACGTTGTACGTGATGTCTGACATGGAGAACAGAAAAATGAATTTCTGCTATGGGAATTCACAGGACTAATCCAGGACTTGGGGGTTTTTCGAGTTTTTCAAGGACTTTTGCAGGCCTGGAATTTCATTTTTATTTTCCAGGATTTCCAGGTTTTCAAGGACTCGTACAAACTCTGAAATATGAGCTAAAGGGGTCTAAGAAGAGGTGAGGGGGTGCTCTAAGTACGTACCTCGGATCCCTGCAAACAACTCATTTTCACCAATTTCAACTCCTTTGAGATGACAGTTTTTAGAATTTTTAGTGGCAGTAAATGCCTACTTAGTTTACTTTATCAAATTTTAATTTCACCTTCGGGATTTTGGGGTCGTGGAGGAGTTGGGGGAGGGCAAGGAATCCAAACATATAAACTTAACTATTCAGCCTTGGGAATATATATGAATGAAAGTGTTGGCCCACACAATACCAAGACACAGAGAAAGAATTCTTTGCTTTGCCGAAAGTTTTGTTTTAGTGTTTCTAGCATTGTAATATTTTTTTCAAGTGAGTGGGGTCCTTAATAGACCAAGGTGCCCGTTGACGTTGAGAAAATCATAGTAGTTACGTCACTACCTACTGCTTACTGCTCACAACCGCTTCTGATGTAAAGAATACGAAGGAGTTCAGTAAGCATGTACTCTACACTAACCATTCAAACTCTTCTGGTTTGCCTCTGGTTCCACCCCCCCCCCCCAACCCGCCCCCCCCCCAATATAGCGGAACGAGCAAAACTGAGTTCACAGTTAAAATCAAGGCTAAGCAGCAGTAACCATGCGCCTTTTTACATCATCAATGAACTATGAAATAATTAAAGATCTTTAATCGAACATGTACTGATTTTCTGCTGTGTGATACACACTCAAGCTGGAATAGCCCGCGAGCATCTGACCGTAGCTGCGTCTACTGGCGACACTATTGGGAACATGGTTTGAAAATTTAAAACTTGCGTGCGCGAAATGGAAAGTGTTCAACTGTAGGAGGGATTGCTGCGGCAGTCCTACTGAGAAACTCTGCATGCATGCCGGACTTTAAAGGTGGGTTGCCACCAAATTAACGTTGCAGCATCTAGGCCTATTGAGTTCTCTCTCGCAGCAAGCAAAGGAATACACAAAGCAATACTTTTAAACGCAACAAATGAGCCAGAAAGAACTAGAGAGAACTTGTTGAGAGGACTATATAGTGCTCGATGGTGCTTGATGCTCCAAACTTTCATTTGGTGGCAACCCGCCTTTAAGTGGGGAATTTAAGGTTCGGGGGGAAAGCTAGGGATCGACCTAAATTCAGTTATGCCTAAACAGAATTACTAGTCTCGGCCAGACGTGATTCAGTATTAAAGAAAGATGGATTTATTGGAGCTCGCCTGAATTGCGGGGGCGGGTGACCAAGGCTTGCATGAAATATACAACGTTAGGATTTGAACAATCTTTTGAAGAAAGAAATAACTTGAAGTTGATCTAAATACGGTTTAAATGATTACAGCTAACCTTCGGATTCTGTTTGCCGCATTTCGCTGACAATCGGATGACGCTGGGTTTGAATTTGCATTGGGAGAAGTGCGGTTTCGGTTAAGATTGGATTCTAGATAAACATGGCTGAAATAGTCCTATTGGGGTGGACATTTTGTTTGGTGGAAGGGAGGATGGGAACGAATATGGAATGTCGGCGAGCAAATCGGAAATCAACAAGTCACGTGGGGTTTACAATTGGCGACATGTCAGATTTGAGATGTGAAATTCGACTGTGCTACATTGTTTTAATAATGGTTTGCACAAATGAATAAATCGTAACGTTAAGTCTTGGCTTGACAATGTTGAGGTATTGTTGGAAGACGATAGTGATGACGTCACAGTGATTGTTAGGGTCTTGATTCGTAAAATAAGCCAAAAATCAGCAAGTCGAAACTGACGTCACTACACAACAAGACTGAAGCGTTTGGTCATGGCTTTTGTGACAGCTGTTACACGTAAGGCAAGATGCAACACGAAGCCAACACTTTGCGGTGCGCCTTGCCGTTACGTGAGCTGCTGCACATCCGACCTATTGTCGTCAACACAGGAAATGACCGAGCGCTGACAGCTATGCAGGGAGCGGCTCCAACTGTTCAAACCAGTTAGAACCGCTTGATGCACATGACGTAAATCCTTGTAGGCTTTCTATTGGTTCAGGGGATATAAAAGCTGGACGAATCGAGTCAATCACCAGTTGGTGTTTGGGGTTCAGTCCTTGCAAGGGTCGAACCACCACTACTACGAGGGTCGGTACAGGTTAAGCCTTGTGGCCGATGCCTAATATGTCATACACTGTGTGCAGCTCAATAGCTGCCCAATAGTTGAATTCTGAACTTGAAACATTTCGTCTATTACCCGAGTACTTACCAATTTT
This sequence comes from Lithobius niger, assembly GCA_023313725.1. Classification (NCBI taxonomy): domain Eukaryota; kingdom Metazoa; phylum Arthropoda; class Chilopoda; order Lithobiomorpha; family Lithobiidae; genus Lithobius; species Lithobius niger. Next base: position 15,560 of record JAHWFP010219189.1, read on the forward strand.
GGGGTCTTGTCCTAGGATTTGAACTGGAAAACCTTATTTTCAGGGTAAACAAATCGTAGTGTGAACGAACCAATGTATTAGAGCAATCCCTTAGAACCGGCCAGTGTCTGCATCTCGGAATACCTACAGACGGCCATATTTTTGTTTTGAGCAAGCAGACGGATCGAAATAAAAATACCCACTTTATTTTTTCTCAGGAAAAATGAACGGAAAAACCTTTGTAATGAGTAGCGGCGTTGGAGAACCAGCAACACAGTACAACATTTGGGGGCTGGAAATACCCAAGGTGATGGGTACATGAGAGCAATGATTAGGTGGCCCGGTGGTACTCTACTCAGCAAACGTTTCTAATCCTGGAAAACGAGGCTGATTGTTTAATTCTAGGAAGGGATTTCTTGGGTCGGATTTCTGAACTGGACAAAAAGGTGTGCAGGTTCAGAAGAACAAGAAACCATTTGCAAAACTTGGACAGATAAAAACTGAACAACTCGCACAACTGGAGGTGGAGGTGGAAAGTGAGTAATGTGCTAAGTCCGTTTTTAACGAAAATGCAAGGCGTGATAGTTTTATTAATACTTCACGAAGATCACAAGATATTTTTACTTTGCATGAGTGAAAAAAAAGTAAAAAATACTAATCTAAGGTGGAAAAGCAACTAAAAACAAAGGACGAAAGTTTGTTTTAATGGCACATTCTGCTTGAGAACACACTAATGAAAAGATGGACAGTAGAAAAACGGAGGTGGAGGGGATATCCGTGAAATTCGTTGTACCCTGATTTATCTGTTTAGTACTTTTGTTAGCATTACCTCCTCTAAACAATTTATTCTGTCGTCGCCACTCGTTGGGTTTCAGATGTTTTACAAATCAGGCTGGTGGATTCAAATAAAGCATTTATGTCAAGTGAATTAAGTCCTTTAGGGAGGAATTACTTTCGTCTGCAAAGTCCTAAACTTTAAAAGAGACGAAGAAACTTTCAGCCCTTATCAAAAATGTGTGGCTCTGACATCCACTACATGTTCACGATCTAACAGCACTGTCCATGACAAATGGCCTTGGTCAGAGGAAGGGATGTTGTGACCAGACCCCACAAACTTTGATTTACCACGCGGTCCAGCTGGAGCGGGAACCGGAGGCCATAAGTTTGGAGTTGCAGACCGTTTCGACAGCAAGTAAGTCCTCGAAATGAATGGAAGTCGGCAAGAAATAGCACTAGAGGATAATCCCCATCTTGTAGGAAACGATTACTTTTTGTCTGAAAGAAATCTGTGAAGAATTGAGTTGGAGCTGATGGTTCGATCCACGCCACTAGAGACATAGTCAATAAATTGAAAAAGAAAACTTAAAACGAATATTTTAAAAATGGAATCCTAACTGTCTACAATGATGGCACACATTGGAAATAAGATGGGAAGTCTGCAAAAACATAAATTTTTTGTTGACTCAAATAAAATCAAGTTTAATAAAACATCGTAAAGACCTAACGAAAGCAGACATTGTGATGAATCATCGTATAACATCATGTGTATTGGTGGATGGGTTTTGAACATTCGTGTTAACAGTTTTTTTTTTAAAACCTAAAGTCCATGGAAATAGGAATAACATCCAGTGACACTGCTCCAAAAGCTTTAAAAACAGTGTTATCCGGCAGAAACCGGAAGCACTTATAAAAAGAATCCATGTATGTACTACATACATAAATCAAAACAAAATACCCTTAACTCGGTCAGCTGGCCACTGAAATGGCCACTGCAATCGAACAATTTAGGTGCACAAGACTAATTCACATAACCATTTAGGTGCACAAGAAACATGCAACGCATTATCAACCAACGAAAAATTGTTCGTTAGTTCAGAACAAATATGGAAACATCTGGCAGGAAACAGTCAGTAACAAACAGGGGGAAAAATAGCTTTTCAGCGTAAGAAAATCAGCATTTGTTCCTTTTATCGTCGTGGGGCAGATAACCCAGTTTGGGTTCGTGCTCCCTAAAACAAACAAACAAACAAACATGAGCGTTTGTTACCAGTGTGCGGACAAAAACACTGAAAGAAATTACAAACCCGTGACGAAATCATCATCCAGTTTGTATATATATAAAACAATTCCAGCGTCATTGCGTATATTTACGCTAACCAAGGGAGGAGCGACAGAAGGGGGAACGTGCTCATTGATTTAACATTTTTTTTCCATAGTTAGGCAGTTTTTAATAATATTCATGGCGTTTTCTTTAAGAAAAACAATAATCGTGCATGATTCTAGCATCAGACGGGTTGTTACATTATGTTCAATGCAGACGACTGATCTGGATCTACAATCTGGATAGTGTTGCATCAACGAAACATGACGAGCTATAGCGGGAAAGGTTCCCGGATTATTGATGACAAGCTGATTGGCAATAATACACAGAGCGTGATTGTGTATATGCAGGTATACAGCATAAATATAAGACGTGTATGGCATTAATGTTCTCCTGGTGTATGCCAACCACTTTTATTTAATATTTTATTGTAACCTTGCAAACTCTAGTTCTAGAAAATCGAATTATGAAGGAAAAAGCTTTTGATGCCTAGGGTTGGGGGATGGTGGGGGACGAAATACTAAGTGATTTCGCTGATTCTCGCTTAAGACGTTAAAGGGCAATTACATCCATTTTGACATGCATGTTTGACTTTTGGATCACTTACACAATAACTAAACACAAGAATTGCGGCAAGAATACGTTACTTACGTCGATATAACAATTTAATTACTGCATCACCAAAACACGACGCGGAGATCGCTATTGTTTTGCTGAAACGCTCGGAAATTAATGCCGACAGATGTCACTTTTCGATTTCGACTTGCAACCGATTAAGATATGCTGTATTGACTGTGAGGAGCTCAAGCGTCTGGCAGCCTTAGCTGGCCGGCAGTGTAGTGGCCAGCTAAGGCCGTCAGACGCTTGAGCTCCTCACAGTCAATACAGCTATCTCAATCGGCTGCGAGTCGAAATCGAAGAGATCCGTCTGTCGGCATTAATTTCTATGCGTTCCAGCAAAACTATGGCGACCTCCGTGTCGTGTTTTGGTGATGCAGTAATTAAATTGTTATATCGGACGTACGTAACGTATTCTTACCGCAATTCTTGTGTTTAGTTATTGTGTAAGTGATCCAAAAGTCAAACATGCATGTCAAAATGGATCTAATTGCCCTTTAAGTTAACTAATGAGCGAAACCCTTAACATCACTGAATAGTGTGATTTGGGGAAACACCAAAATTTAAGGGCAAACAATGTTAGCAATTCATTAAGCGCCAACCTAGCTAAACTACACATTTAAAACCATATGTTTAAATAGTATATTCTAGACGCACATAGAAATGTATAAGTTGCTTGGTTGATGCTTCTTTAGTTTCAAAACGATGGCTTCTCAACTCACGATGATGAATTTAAAATAAATTCTCTGAAATCTCAAATGAGTCGATTCTCTTCGATACAATAGTTAAATGTGAGTTAAAAAGGCAAGAAATTTGCCACACTCAAACTTCACTTCGTTGCTTTAAAACTCCAAATTAGCTTCACTCAAAAGATTAATTACTGAGTAGCGATAACGCAACATTAAAATACGGAGCGAATAAATGCCGAAAGCATCCATGTTGTCAATCCACCATTCCGCAGAAATCCGTCATTTGCACAAATCCACCATCCATCATTTGCACAAATCCGTCTGGGAGAGAAACAGCAGGTTTCATTTCCTGGCTCCAAGTCAATAGATTTAACATGGCCAAAATCTCATTTTGCCAAAGCATTGCTAAGAAGCTTTGACTTCCTTTAACTTTAAATCGTTTCATTGGTTCGTTCTCCATGCGATGGCAAAGAGTCCCAACAACAACAACAACAACAACAAGCGGCCAAACTGTGGTCGCCAAACAGTTCGATTGTTGTCATTAAAATATTTACGACAGTGAAATAGTTACGATACGACCCCAAACACCGAATTTTGTCGGTCTATGTCAATTCTGGGCGAAACTATAGGATTTCAAAGTTGACGTTTAACATGGAAGTTCATGTTGAGGCTTACATAATAAATAAATAAATAAATAAATAAATAAATACGGATGCAAACCTGTTTTAAGTCCAAAAGGCAACGTAAATAGGTTTGCATCCGTATTTAACCCATCTCGAGCCCATTGGCTTGCCGTCCTATTTAATGCTTACATAAGGATTGCTGTCACGGTCATTAATAAAGGGCTGTTCTCACAACTTCCTTGTAACAAAAAAGTTACACGCTGGTGAAACTTCAAAGTATTATCGATAAACATTTCAAGATCAAGGTCTTGGGAAAGGTAATGTTTTGCTAGGTATGGTAGGAATTGCAGAGGTAATTGTGTCCAAAGGTCACCACAAAATTTATTTATCAGGATTTAGGCAGAGGTCGTTTTTCTGATGACCAGGCCGCTACGGTTTTCAGACCAAGTCGAAGAGAATCGAAGAGAATCGAAGAGAAAAAGTTTGAAATCATTAGCATAGCTGTTATTTTCAGAAGAGAAAAGATAAGGAAATATTTTTTTACTAACTGGTAATATGTCTAGTAGTATATGTAATACACTGAAATATTGTGCTCTTGTTGATTGGAATAAGCCACTTTTGCATGCGTGTACATATAGCCTGTACAATGTTTTTCATACGGGGAGCCACCTCGATTTCCACGTAGGACACCAAAATGACGGCCATTTTCCAAAATGACTGCCTATCTTTGACATGAAGTAAAAATTGTCCTATTTTCATGTTCTTGGGTCCAGTGGTTCAGTGGTAGAATGCTCGCCTGCCACGCGGGCAACCCTGGTTCGATTCCCGGCCGATGTACCATTTTATAGCGTCGAGGGCTGGATTACGGGCGGAATTATTACTTATGAAAGAATTGCAAGTAGAGTTAGGGCTATGATGTTTATTGTTCAGGATTTTGATGGTTAAGAGACTCGCCTGCCACTGCCTAATCTGCTACAAAGCAACTATGAGATGGGGATGAATACAAGTGATGTTTTGGGGGAATGCTGACTGAAATTGGGACTAGTGGAGAAAAGGGGGAGGAAGAACTTCTAATTATTAATTTCGAAAAGTGACTTACTAGTTTGACAGCTGGGAATGGAATGACAGTTTTGGAGTGGGGATGTCAAGGCATTGTTAAAGAGGGTGCTATGCTATACATTGTTGTAAAAAAAAAAAGGTGGCTTACTGAACTACGTTATTTCTTGTGTGTGTATGATTTTCGCTGTTGGCTTAATTTCCAATTTTCCTTAGTATTATTTCCAGCGATTTATGTCTATTTTTTCTCTTTTATTGAGCCTTGTGAGTGTATGATTTGTCTTCCCTATCCATTTCTATGGCCGAGTGAATTTCGGTCGAATGGAGCCCTGGTCACGGTTGTGACCTTAATAACGGGTTCAGTGAGTTATCTTTATGCCAGTTGAGGATGTGGCCATAGCGACTAAGGCGCTATGCAAGTGATCTGGGGGCGAACTGGGTAGCTGGTTCGAATCCGGTTCATGCCACTCCGACGAAACGTAAGTGCATAAAGGTGGCTTACGGAACTACGTTATTTCTTGTGTATGATTTTCGCTGTTGGCTTAATTTCCAATTTTCTTTAATACATTGTTGTAGGCATGGTGAGCTCATGGATACAATAAAGGAATTTTACAATACAATTGTTGCTGAATAATACAATATACAATCTTTTGTTCTTTGGAGGGAAGACAAACTGAGAAACAGATCCGGATAGCAAGGCTCTATGGGAAGTAATGTATGGTCGTTAACTGACGAGAGACTTAGCATATCTCAGATCTATCCCCACACACTGTTGCTTCCCCTCTGAAAAACGTTGTATTCGCCTAAGATACCCATATGCAAAGTGGCATATTCCAATCGAAAAATGTACAATTCTTTGAAATATTGGGGTGTTAACACACGTACTATAACAACGGCATGCACTTGGTAAATGATGCATCCCGTTGCCGTTGCTAACTTTTAACCGGATTGTAGAAGTTGCCGCTCGCGAGCTATTCCTCAAGTGGCTTTGAGGTTCGTATACAATGATCTTCATAACAGATAACAGATGGTGCCGCACATTCTGACACATAGCTTTACTACTGCTGCTGTGCAATGATGATGAACGGTGTTAACCCTAGAACCACCAACGGGGGTCTCGCAGGACCTCTACAAGTAGTATTTCGCATAATTTAATCAGAAATTTTTTTCACAGCCATTTTTTTTGGACATTGTTTTATAGCGTATTTTTATTCCCGGAGACTTTCGACCTGATCTTGGTTTTTTTTTTCCCGAAATTTAGGCTTTGCGGAACTCTGCTGTAGGACTGTTTTTAATGTAACATGAAAGTTAGCCACAACCCTATGTTTAATAAAAAAAAAAAAAAAAAATTTCTAACATAACTAGCATCGTACCAGGCTTCGCCCGGGGATTTGTTTGACCCGTGGTTGTTTCCCAGTATTTGCTCGGTGCTGTCTAATCGTTCATTGCAACAGTCGATTTTGTTTGTGTAACACTCCCCCTTTCCGCCAATCCTCTCCCTCCCTCTTCCCTCCTCCTGTTATCCCGTCCTCTCCCTCTCCTCTTGGTTTCCTTCCCTTAAGCGATACGTACGTGTGAAAAAGAAGTGTGCATGACGTCATGTAATACTTGGCCTTGAGATTACCACGGTGTTTGGTTAGAAGGATAATTGTTAGACCGAATTGTTAGTCGAGCCAACAATGTGTCAATTTCAACTTCTTTTCAGAGCAACAACGTCCCAGTTTCAACTTCAAACCAAAGAATTAACACAGTCGTACCTTTTCATTATTCCGGGGATCGTCGTTGCGGTTGCTTCATTTCTGCTATGAGACTTTGGTTTATAACGTAAGAGTAAGATTTTTATTTTCCTATTCCCACGTGATACTATTTATTTCAACATAATTTCCTACGTTATACTGATTATTTCTACATAATTTTCCTGCGTTAAATTTTTTTTTGTTTGTTGTTCTGATAACTATGATTTGTGAAGTTTTATCCATATTCGGTTTTTGACACAAAATGAACGTAAGCAACAGCTTTCTAATTTTATAAAACCTGGTTTTATTCAAACAAATTTCGTGTCCCTTCATAATCAGTCTCTTCAAAGTTTGTTCATCAAATAAAAATTATGAAACTGAAGTTTGACTATTTTTTATAGCTTGTTAGGTAGCGGTTTCTCAGGATCCCTTGATGGCCGCAAAAGTAAAAAAAAAATACGTTAGTCGTTCTAGGGTTAATAGTGACGATTTAAATATTTGACACTGTTAAGTCATTAGCCTCACTTATCCTCTGAAATCCAATCCAAGTTCTCAGTGCTCTAAGCCTGTGTGAGAAAAAAAAACTGTACACCGCGATCACACATCTTTAAAAATTAGTATTTCGCAATGACATTCTCACACATATCCAACGCACCGATCTTCATGCGTAATTGTAATAAGAGACATGCAGCAGGCCTACCTTTGTATTTCATTAGTTTTGTTGCAGCATTTCAGCAAGATCGATCGTCGCTGATGGCATGAGTGGCATTAATTTCCAACATCGAGTCGGTAATTAATTTTTAGAGGCCTTGGCTAAATTAACCTGAGTGGTTGTCTCCTCCCATTAACATCATTCTTAAATAGACAGCTGCTGCCGTCCCTTGTTCAGAGTAATTAAAATGGCTGCCCGGAATTTAACTAATGTATTTTTCAACTTTTTTCAAAACTTTTACGCCTAACGGAATTTAATTATCATTGCATGTGTTGAAGGCAAGCGAGACGCAGCGAAACGGAATCCGCCTTGAGTCTAGGCTGTAATCAACATTCCCAAGAGACCCAATGCTCTTGATTAATTTTAGAGCTGGAACAAACACGATATTAATAATCTTAAACAACTACTTGCATAAAGCAAACCCAACAGTTGGCAGCCTCGTATTAGCATAGACCATCTTCAAGAATGGTATAATACTTTGTCATCAAAGAACCGGAGAACTAATTTCATGTCATACTGAATACAGATACACTAAAGACGGATTCCCACCGCCTTTACCGTTTTCATTTCGGAATCAGAATCGGAAAGGAAAAATTTTACGTCTACCTAAAACAACAAAACCGTTCCCACCGCGGAAAGCAAGCGTTAGCAGCCATCCAATCATACAACGCGATTAAAAATCCAAGCCTGTCACGCGAGTAGCCAACCACAATGGAGCTTAGTAACATGTCTTGAGCACGTGAAACTAAACATGGCGGAGTCGCGGGAGCGCTTCTTAGTTGACCACTTCACTGTCTATATTCATCCAACTGCCCGTATGTAATTTAATAATTAGTATTTTTTGATTTCCAGGTCTCAACCGCCAAACGTATCGTGCCGTAGTGTTGAACGGCTCGAGCCACATTGTCTTAAATTTTGGTATTGTCGTATACTGTCGCGTGTTTAGCCAAAGCCTCCTGAATGAGGCTACTCTGGAGGGTGGTCAACGTTACAATGGTTAGCACGAAGCCTCTTTCGCCGGGTGCCTATCTATTCAACGGCGACCTGGGCCGAGTTTCTGGCGGTAGCTAACAGACTACGATCTGCCGGCGTATCTAGGCCACGAGCTATTTTTTTTGTTAATCACACAATCGGTTTTTCTAAGCTGATAAGCAAGTTACCTCCTCGTTGTTCTCAACTAAAATACCAATTGCTTAACAGGCGTCCATCTTTGTTGGGCTGGCGATCGACCGCAGTAGTGTGTCACGTGGGAGCAACTGCGCGCTGTGACTGGCTTTCCGATAAGCTTTCGTTTCGGAAAAAGGCTAACACCAAGCAGACACTGGATTCACTTGCAATTTAAAGGCGCTTGATCGCCATTTCGATAGCGTTGCCCATATTCTAAACGCAGCATCCACGTTCCATATTTTCCGTTATCCAATAGGATGATGTGGGTCACGTGATCCCGAGTTAGTTAATGAAAATCGCGGCGCTGCTGCGAATAGTATTGTTCCATTTTTAATGCATAGCTATTTTCTTTATTTTGCCAGAAGATTCTACGGTGCTGCAGCTAAGAGGTGAAGAGGCGCCTTTAAACGTAAAAACAAATAATCACATTAAACAGATACTCTGAACGCCTACGAACTTTGAGTCGCTTGAATTAAGAAGATTAAAGTATGATCTGAATTTTTCTTAACCTCTTATTAACGGTTTAACTACTATGGACTCAGTATGTTTCTTCTCGGTCAGGATCAATTCACGCACAGGGGATATCCTTCCAAATTAGTTACGAATCAAATAAAACGAGACTGACCTTTCTCATCGTGTAACTAATTTTTGAAATGAGCTTCCCTCTGATGTCGTAGCAGCTACTTCCCTTCCAATTTTAAACGGAAAC
>JAHWFP010219189.1:36125-46568 GCA_023313725.1 Lithobius niger
CTTGCCCTGGCACCCTCTTCCGCACCCCCCGAAAACGCCGCCCCGTGGCATTTCCCCTTTGGTGCAGCCCCGGAAAAGTCGCATGCGTATGTTTGACTGAAGGCTAAAAAAAAGCCCTGAGAAATCCAGTATTCAGTAAGCAAGTAGCCCTATGTTTAAGGTAATCCTTTGAAACAATTCACCTCGGTACCGTGCATGGCGACATTGTTGCAAGCAACGATTGTTGCCGATCACTTAAAAACAATTCAACTCCTTTCTGGAAGTGAACATTTAGGAAATAAACGCGCCTTTCCATCGTATCAAGCTGCCAATTTCGAGGCCCCGAACCAATCGTCATTTGGTTTAAAGTTGTCTGGTTTAGTAGACACGGGTTGTTTTTTTTTTAAGCTCAAACGCCGACAATGGCACAGTCCACGCGACTAACACTTTGTTGGCGGCTTTGGCACCACAACAATACCAAAAAACGAACCCAAAAACGTTGTGGCTGGTCTGATAAGTGACGCCATCTCTTCAAAGACTTATGAAAAAGTGTTATAACCCGAACGTATTGACGGCGACATGGCAGGTTTGGTAAATGGCACCATCTGTTCGCAGACGTTGGAAAAGTGTCCCAACCCGAATTTGAAGACGAATCCCGTTAACAGATGGCACTACAGGGTGGGGTACTTGATTGTACGACGGAATGGCGTGGCCGTTGATTTGGCCGCCTGCTGCCTATTATATATGTAGATTATTATTATTAAACATATAATTTTATTTCTTAATAATTTATTAATTACATGACATAAACGAAAAACATCGAGAGAGTTACACTGAAAAAATTACATGGATGGATAATATTTATCGAAATAAATGAAAGAAATAAAATTAAAAAAACCAAAAAAAGACAAACAACATAAAAGAAAAGAATGGATTACAATTTTCAATAAAATGTAAGATAAACTCATAAAATGTCTTGCATCATTAAAAACGTATGATGTGCATGAGTACCTCTACTCCTGCGTGTTTGCGTGCGTGTACCTCTACTCCTCTTGAACCAAGGCACCTACAAAGATGGGAGTAGGACCAAATGGAAGATAACTAAATTGCACTTCCATTAGGCCTATTTTCAACGCTGTAACTTGATTTAACAACTTTTATTAATAATAATGACTTTTATTACAATACAGTAATTACATTGTATACTCGAAGCTGTTCCCAGACAGCTTGTGTGACCTTCAAAAAACAACGTAATAAATGCATTGTATTTTCTCATTCAACATGTCATCCCTAGTCGTAACTTATTATTATATAAACATTTATAAAATTATTCAAAAGTCTCATCATCTTATTTCAATTCTATCATTATAGTATAACTTTTGCTTATCACTGAAAACATTGATTTAGAACAATTTCATCTTTTAAGTTCACCTTTACGTCTTTTAATGTGCAACTAGCCATATGACCCTCAAATATACGAAAAAAACCTGGAAAAATAGCGTTATTGTTTTTTTTACCCTCATGACGTCTGTTCACAACGTTGTAGTTTGTTCATGCAAAGTTTATTATGCCTGTGCAAAGTACGAAAGTTGAACTAAACTTGGTTGCCCAAAAAAAACTTATAAAGGAAATATTTTGCACCATACAACATACACAACTTAAAATTGGTTTTGCTTCAAGTGACCGACTCACGGAAAAAGGCAGACCAGTAGGGTTTACAGGCTTGTCAAACATTCCGTTTTTGAAACACGGATGTACGTGAACTGAGCGAGCAAAGAAAGCAATTTCCACGTAAACTAAACCATTTCAGTGACTTTCTTGCTTCTGTCGCAATCTTTCATTTACTCTCACCTTTCTCGTAGGGGCTTACTTCTGGAAGAGTAGACGAACAAATGAGCAAACAAACAAATAAATAGTTTATTTTGAATGATGTCGACGAAAAGCAGACGTGCTGAGGAATGTGATGGACGAACTGTGAGCAATAGTTGTAATTAGTTTGTGTCGAAATAATCAGTACGTCGGATTTGTGATGCTCTTGAAATCAAAGAAATTACGTGAAGCATGGATCGACGCCATTGGAGTGAGCGAAGCGAAAGATATGGCTAGTTGCACATTAAAAGACGTAAAGGTGAACTTAAAAGATGAAATTGTTCTAAATCAATGTTTTCAGTGAATAAGCAAAAGCTATACTATAATGATAGAATTTAAATAAGACGATGAGACTTTTGAATATTTTTATAAATGTATATAAAACTATAAGTTAAGACTAGGGATGACATGTTAAATGAGAAAATTACAATGAATTTATTACGTTGTTTTTTGAAGGTCACACAAGCTGTCTAGGAACAGCTTCGATCATACAATGTAATTACTGTATTGTAATAAAAGTTGTTATTATTGTTACTAGAGAAGCCCAATATATGGCCGGTTTTGCAGAGCATTGTTGTGATTTCCCGTTTCTATGAAAATATTGTAACGTTACTACAACTACAACGGTCAATTATTGTTGAAAGTCCTTACAGAAGTCCGTTGCCAGTCCCCCACCGCCCAAGCCTCCGAGATTCCTACTGCGGACAAACAAACAAACAACAAAAAACTATATCTCAGTTACATAAATCATAATTATAATTATTATTATTGTTATTATTATTACTTTTATTTAGCACTTTACCTTCAACCCAATTGATTATACCCGAGGTCATAAATGTTAACTCTTTCCGAAGCGGATCTTAATACAGAGAACTAAAACGTTCTTTTCAAGAGGGTAGTAATCCAGTAGAATTCTCTCCCGACAGAAATTGTTAACGGAATATTGTACTAACTCTTTCAAAAATATTCTTTGAAGGCATATAAGTACGTACCACGCCCGACACTTCTTCAAGTATGCCAAATGGCCACACTCCATCATACCTATTTGTCAACAGGGGCTTGATTTGTTTGTTTTTTGAGCGTATATTGATTTACTTGATGTATTGCATGTCACGTTGCATGAAATATTTATACGATGCAAGCCAGCTGGTCCGTTAGTGACTTTTGCTGTTATTTATGGGTTTATTCCAATCTTCTGGCAGCGTTACTAACTTGCCACTTTGTAGAATTTTTTCCCTTGTATATTCTTGCAACAATTATTTATACTGTTGCATTTTTTGTTTTTATTGGAAAAACTAACACATTTCTTTTCGCTTTTTTTTTATTGTTATTTATAGATCATGTTTTGTCTCCTTTCAATTCACTGTATATTTAATTTTTGCATTCTGTACAGCCCTTCGGCTGAAATTCCTGAATCAAAGAGTTGCGACTGGTTGGCAAGTTGCTAACACAATCCAATACCAATACCACATAAACAAGGACAAACCCTAAAGTCTTTTACTATAGAAAACAAAAACGGGAAACCATTAAAGAATAAACAGCTACACTCACGGATATATCAGTTTATACCTAAGCTGGAATGCAGTTCTTAAAGTTCAAACTGTATAAAAAAAATATTTTCGGTCGTTCGAAATCGTATCAAACAAACATTTTAATCCGTTGGTAAACTTCGCAGTTAGCATCTGCTGAATATTAATTTCGTACCCTTATTATAGTACACTAGCTGAAGCCGTGGTGAAGTGGGAACTGAACCAGTAGCACAGGCGAAAATGGTAATAAAAACTTATATTTCGGTGTTGATGTAATAAACAGGGCGACACCATCTTCAGAGAAATGAGAAACAAAAGATAAAAAACACCTTAGTGGCCGTCCTGCACCATGCTGGTGTTATTGGTGAACAGGCTAGGGACGTGCGTGTTGAATGCAGGGAGTATGGAGAATGGACCTTATTTCTCATCTCTCTGAAGCTGGTGTTGCCCTTTTTATTATATTCCCACCGAAATAATAAGTTTTTATTACCATTTTCGCCATTAAAACAATGTAAAACAATCAAAATGATCGTTCAGGGTCCCGTAACTCTGGAATGGCTCGACCAATTGAAAAAATGGTCTCTGTGAGGATGAAGCCCAAGAAAATTTCTGGCTTAGATCATGTTAGATTTTAGGTAGTTGCAGTAGTTTTTTTCTGAAACCTAGTCACACAACAAGAAGAAGAACAACAAAAAGTGAACAGGTTTCAAATTTACGTGTGGCTCCTTACGTTTACTCTTGCACGGAAATGCATAAAAGCTAGTTAAATATACTTTCCATACCTATCCACTGTTTGCCAAGTTTGGTCGAAATATATTGAATAGGAACGGAGAAATTAATAGTTTTACTTTTACTGGAGAGAGGACTTCAATCATGTATAAAAGCGAAAGTGGGGTATGGTGGTATCTATCGTTGGGTTAGTCATGTCGAACACTATCAGTTTATCAAATTTGATAAGGCACAATAACAAATTTTATATGAAGTGGTACCGCATTGTCAAAAACACATTAGGTTGTTATTTTCCTTAAGTTGGGGGGGGGATGGCTATGAGCCAAGTGGTTTTTTTGGGGGGGTCCAAGGCCTGACCACGGATGACCACACAGGGGGGAGGGGGGGGTTAAAATTGGCTTTAAAAACGGCCACGTGGTTTTTGAATGGCCCCTATGACACATTCACGTCATTTGTGTAAAGAACGTTCGGAGTATTCCCTTCAACGTGGTGATTAAAAGTGCCACTTATAGACTGGCAAAGGAAATCTCACATTTATACTTTAAATTGTTGTACAGCGACGAAGCTGTTTACACAAAACGTAAAGCTGTACAAACGTAAATGCTTAGGGCTCCAGCAACACTAAAACCACGACGGTTACGGAAATAAAAATTGACTACTGAGAATGTGATTACTAAACGTGATTACTAAACGTATTGGCGTCAGAAAAAGAAGAGTTAGAAAGCAAAGAAAAGTACTTTAGGTTCTCAACAGAGCAGCGTCATGTGACGTCATATTGGCTACGAGACGCCATTTGGAGGTAATAGCTACAAGGTGCACTATGTAAGGGGAAAAATGGCACTTCTAGTCAAGACAGCGCTTTGAGAGCGGATTTCTTAAACTTAAAAGAACGTTGTTTTCTCCAACAACAAAAATCACGCGTTATAGGCTTAAGAAATCCAGTCTAATAGGCTTCAATAAGACGATCTTCGTTTTTCCCTCCAGTGCTCCTTGCAGCTAACCCAGTTACTGGCTCCACTATAGAGTTATACACAATAATACTACGTCGTGTCACTGCCCTATTTAGAACAAGGGCGCTTCAAACATTGTCTGACCCGAGTGTGCAGTTTATACTCGAACTCGGCTAGTGGCTCAGCTTGAAAATTGGATTCCGGTCAAAATGCTGTTTCTAACTTATTCTTGTCGTGTTTGGTGCATATTTAATTGATTAGCAGTAGAATTGTTTACACGAAACGAATCTACGCAGTGGACAAATTATTAAAGCGTCTTCGTGTAACAGTTTCGAAATTCCCGGTTACCACGGGAACGCAAACTCCCAACAGCATGATGCGTGTCAAAACAATTTCGAACTGCAGTTGTCCTATGTATATGTTCAATACGCTACGATTTTTGGGCCCCATCGGTAAAGGCTAAAGGCTCCAGCAATACTAAAACCACGATGCTAACGGCAGGGGTACCCCCCCCCCCGAAAGACTATGAGGAGTTCCCATGATTTTTAACACCCCCCGCCGTTCCAACTTTAGAAAAAGTTGTATATTTCACATCATGATTGTTTGGGCGCAACTAATCATGTTATTAGATATACCATTTAGATTTAAAGTTTGTAAGGGCGGGGAGGGTTAAGCGCCATGTCGGAAGTTTGTTTTAATTGTTAAATTTTATTTGAAAACTGTAGTCTAAAAGCTTTTAAATTCCAGTTAAAATTGGAATTTGAAACTAAGGTCTGGGATTTTAACTTTGTTTGCATGCTACAGACGAGCTTCCTTATCACTTACCGATACGAATGGCTGGTCTATAGGCTATGGGGAAATTCGTTCTCTATCCCCCTCCCGCAGCTAGCAGTAGGCCAACCAGTCATAAAACTTTTTTTGTGTGGGGGAAAAAACACTCGTCCAATCCCCCCTCCCCCCCCAAAAAAAAAGTCATAAAACAATAGGCCAGTCAGCCGTAAATTTTTTTATGGGGGGGAATTTGTCCCCCAAACAATGGCAACGAGGAGATACTCTTCACGTCCCTCCCCCCCGTGGGCACCACTGGCTAACGGAAATATAAATCAATTACAGAGAATGATCTTGATAGCATTTTTCAAGGCATCCGCTTCTTGTTCAGTTAAAGGCCATATGACTTTTCGTTTAGTTCCGTGACTTTTCCATGAAGTTCCATGGCTTTTCGTTTAGCAGTACACCAGCCATTAACCTGGATTTCTCCCTGACCAGTGGCGGACTAGCAAGGGAGAAAAGGAGGGAAATCCTCCTGATCTCTGACCTGAAGTGGCCTCTGACCACAAACACACGCGGAATTATGAAGTCCTTAGCCCAGCCTGCCTAAAGCATAAGTTCGGTATTTGCTTCAAGCACAAAATAAACTGGAAAATTAGCCCCAAAGAAGGTCATAACTTTAATTGGGAAGAAATTTTGGAGACGCTTGTTCTTATGAACGTTGAATGTGACGTTCAAATGAATTCTTTGTAATGCATTGCACCCCTCCCCCCCCCCGTCCCCCCCCAAAAAAAATTGATTTTGTTAGTTTTGGGATATAACAAATTTACTAAATTTAATTTAATTCATTTTACCCGACCCAAAGAGGGTATTTCGCTCTGTGCTACATGGTCTTGGAGGGGTGCATGCACCACTTGGTATGGGTATGAAGAAGGCAGTCCAAGTCCTCACCCAAATAACCAGACTCGTTAGGGTTGAAGTAGGTTTATTCAGGTCCACGCGGGCAGTACAGTGGTTCAGTAGCTCAGGAGGCTTAGAAGGCTTCAGCACCCCAGTAGTGTAGAGGAGAGGAGAGAAGTGTTGCTGGGTTGGAGCCCAGAGGTGAACTGGCTAGCTAAGGCCAGGAGTGTTGCTTAAGTAGCAGCTCCAGTACCAGGATGTAACACAAGGTGTCCCCACAGCACTTCACCCTCTCAGCCACACTACCATGGCTCCACCTACGTACAGGTGTAATGTACAGACTACCATACAACCATAGTTATAACATCTGGATATGAACCATACATAGCTCTGCCCAATTACATAATAAAGGTGCACTAGCACTACTTAGCGTATAATATGAGCACACTAAGCATCTTAGGGTGTGACTAACATCTTAAGGTTACTCTACAATAGCTCAAGGGAGCATTAGGCTCAATATCACTGGCAACAGGGGTCCTAACATACCAAATAATGGCATGATAATTAATGCCGTATACCATCTGGCCCCTTGGACCCTACTTCCCCCCTAGTCTTTGTCCATGCCAGTCCGTCCCCTGACCGGGACCACGACTTATTTGCTCACACAGGAAAGATTCCTGCATATGGTAAAAACCCAAACAAGAGGGATTCTACTCAAAGAGAGCACACTTTCAGGAATATTGGTTTCACACTTCCTTAGCCAGGAAAGCTTTTAATCAGTGTTTTAAAGAATTTCCATGTCCTCATAAATAAAATATTTTAACACGACAGGTTTATGAAGCGGACGTGAGATGTAGCTTGTTTACTGTGTCGGCGTCCTTTGGGAGGAACGGAAAAACCCCGAAACAGGCTTGTGCCTTGATTTGGTATCTAATATTACGGTTGGCCAACGTAATGCGACGGTGGAACTGAACCGTGCTCACAGAACGGACGTTCCACGAGCCAAGGGTTAATTTCGTTTCCTTGGTAACAGCGATCTGTCAGAGGCATCCTCACTTGCAAGCAAATGCCTTAAATATGACCTGAGCCAAGACAAAAATGCAGGCAAAGGAATTCCGCCGAAGCCGAGCCAAGGGTAAACGACCATTACATAATGCATCGACGTAGTCGTGGATTTCGAAGCAAAGGTCTGACCTCTGTGCGTTTCACCTCAGAGGGCGAATTCATCTATTTTACAAAACTCATCATCTTGGTTTCTTAATAACATTTGTCATACTAGTCCAGAATCCAGCTATGCTGCTCTACGTAAATCTTCGTATGAAGAATTTGTTGGCATACACAAATTGCATTTGAATGGTAGGTTTAAAAAAAAATTGGGGGATCGAGTTTTCGAAGGGGGCACTTATTGTGATGACCTTAAAGATACGATACCTCGGCTTCATCGGTCCGATTTGGTTCACATTTTCTTTAAAGATGTATTTTTTAGCGATACATTCACTTTTTATTGCTGAGTGATTGAAATTACAATGAACCCATAGAGCAGTGACACGACGTAGTATTATTGTATATAACTCTATGCTGGAGCCTTAATGGGTTAGCTGCAAGGGGCACTGCAGAGAGAAACAGAAGGGCGTCGTACTGAAGCCGATGCTGTGAAGAGTGATTTCTTAGACCTAAAACGCACGATTTTTGTTGTTGGAGAAAACAACGTTATTTTAAGCCTAAGAAATCCGCTCTTCCGTTGTTTTTCCCTCCATTTTTATGTAGTGCACCTTGTAGTTATGCCCTCCAAAATCCATACTATCTATTTTAGGTTCTGGTTGGCCACTCGAAAAGCTGGATTTTATGATCGTTTGCAATCGCCTGTCACACGTATGCACTAACATTGGTGGTGACTGGAACCTTGTACAGGCAATGAGCGGCTGGCGTACATAATGTTTGCGGCATTAGGCCTAACCCTAACTTTGACTGTCGGTACGTTTTTTGCTACTAACAACCTACGTCTTACCGTTCTCTGAGAAATTCCAGTGGCAATGCCGACCTCTTGAATTTGTTGTTTCAGCATCCGTGTTGAGTCCAGAGCCTTGGTGTATTTGAAGACATTTCAAACAATCTACCTAGCCTGTAAATTCAAAGGTTTTTCACGTTGGGAAAAAGATGACGCGAGAGATACGGTAGCCATATTGGTTCGTCTGCTCGAAGAGAAATTTTACCAGGCATAATCAATCCATTTTCCGAAAATCCGCGCGGATGGCCAACCAGAATCTAAAATAGTATAGTGCCAAGCTGGTGCCAATATGGCGGCAAATGTCACTGCTCTACAGCCGTGTTAATGGCGTCATCATCACGCTTCCTGCTTCTACTCCAAGCTAGCAGTCACTAGATCACGTGGTACCATAGTTGCAGATGACGTCATCCGTTGTAGTAGGTACGAACTAGAACGTCCATAACGAAGAGAGGTAATTACACCAAATAATAGATTTGGCACACTGTTGCAACAATGGACCGGTGTAAGCAGTTTCGGAACAGTTTTAATCGAACGCTGTCTCCAGAGGACGTTTTCTAACACTGTGTGGGTATAGAGCAGTGACACTTGCCGCCATATTGGCACCAGATTGGCACCAGTATGGGTTTTGGAGGGCGTAACTACAAGGTGCACTACATAAAAATGGAGGGGAAAACAACGGAAGAGCGGATTTCTTAGGCTTAAAATAACGTTGTTTTCTCCAACAACAAATATCGTGCGTTTTAGGTCTAAGAAATCACTCTTCACAGCATCGGCTTCTGTATGACGCCCTTCTGTTTCTCTCTGCAGTGCCCCTTGCAGCTAACCCATTAAGGCTCCAGCATAGAGTTATATACAATAATACTACGTCGTGTCACTGCTCTATACATTCGATAAAAACTGTCCTCTAAATCACTTCCATCGGCTCATTTTTGCAAAAGTATGGCAATAAGTGTTTTATTATCAAACTTTAATCGGTTCTGACTTCATTTGTTTTAACGATTTGACGACATTTTTCATTATAAGTTGCAACAATCATGAAACTGTGTGGAATTACACTCAATCTGTGTAAAAACAACGGAGTGCTTGCACGCTTTCACGATGTCGGTACAGCATGACGTCACGGTCATTTCTGAAGCCTCGTTCGATGATTTGGCTGTCTTTTTCGTTCTTTACTTTTAATTTATTGGGAGTTGATTGTTGTAATAGTGTAAAATCAGTTGGCACGACAATTATACATGTATACTTTTTTTTTCATTGTTGTGTCAACTGTTTTTACTCTATTTCCTCCGGGTTCTCCGGTTTCCTCCCTCATGCGGCAAAAAACAACTGTCCTGATGGTTAAATAAATACAGTCCGTGTCAGTAAGGCTTGGCGGTAGGACCTCGGCCTTTGGTTTCAAAGGTCGTGGGTTCGATTCCCCGGTCAGACAGTTTGACATATAAGTCCAAAAGGCAACGTAAATAGAATTGCATCTGTATTTCCGTCTTTTGTCCTGATGGTGATATCTTCCACTTAACATCAAAAAGCTCTGAGTTTATTGGCGGACACCGTCTATTCTTTTCATTCTATTACAACAATCAACAAGTTAAAATCAACAATCAACAATCAGTAAGTTAATATTGGGGGCTTTTGGCGAAATGAATTAATTAAACAAAATGAATTAGAAAAAAAGCATTAGAGCTCATATCTCCATACTACAGCTGTGAAGATA
>JAHWFP010219190.1:6611-18692 GCA_023313725.1 Lithobius niger
CCCCCCCCCCCCGCCCCCAGGTGTTCTGGTTGCAGTGAAGTGGCAGATGTGCAATCGAAAACAAGATGAAAATAGATTTTATTCGTACTTCGTGCGCTGCTCGTGCTCGTGCGTTTGCAGCATGCTGAGACAGGTTTCTACAAAATGTCCTGTCTTGCGACGTTTTGTCGATTTTGGTGTGAAGCCACCCAAACTACACGGTACATGCGTCTCATGAAAGTAAACTACAATAAAATTGTATTCTGATGAACTGTAGTTTTTTTTTTTTTTTTTTTTTTTTTTGTCAGTACTTGCAATTGTAATTAATTCATGACGAACATTGCAGAGATGAAGCTTTTTTAGTTAGGTCTGGTAATGAATGAAGCAATATGTTCAATATTTGTACTGGTGGTATTATTTTGCCAAAACAGTCAAACCCGAAAAAAAATACAAGTTGTCCCAATTTCATGGGCACGCACTAATTTTTATGAATAACCATTGAAGCCGTAATTGAAGCAGGGGCGGTAATGAGAACCAACAGGTCAAATCACAGTCCAGGGAAAAGTCATAATCTATTAAATACATGGTATCTTCTTGTTTTTTAACAAACTTTTCTGTAGCTGCTCTTTCATCTTTGTATGTCTTCTGCACATATTTTTTCTTGGTCTCGACCTGCGCCCCTAGTCCTTTGCTTACCCTTGCCAGTGGAAAATCTGCCAGTCAAATACTGCCCACAGGCATGAGATTGCTTGCTACGGAATTGGGGAGTGGGGACTTAGGCCATTGGGAAGAAAATATGTGACCTTGACAGAGGTTACTACTAAACTGATGAATTCTGGTGACATTTTCTTTTGTTCATTACCTTTCTTATAATCGCTAATCACTTACAGTAAATAAAAAAATTTTTTTTCGAAATTTGAACACCAGAATTTGGCGCCCCTGTTCTTTTTTGTTTGGGGGGGGGGCGCCAAATTTTATGGCACGGCCGTGATTGTTAACCTTCACTCAATAATTAAGGAGGTCGTGTGGCTTGTTTGTTTCATTAAAAGAAATGGCCTTGTGCATTTTTTCACTTGATGCAAAGTAAGTGCTAGGTAGTCCTAGATAGCGCTAGATGTTGCCAGATTCTGTACACACTCAATCAGTGATCGTGCCACTTTAAATGCTTACAACTTCAAGCTCCTACTTTATAGTGCCTCCAACCATTTGTGCACACCTCAGTCTTTACACAGTTCGCATGCACATTATCTTCTCAAATAAAACTCCATTGTTCCTGAAACTACACAAATGTTTTCTTATCCAAATTTTCCACCTATGTAATTTAGTAGTCGTAGTTAATTTTCCTTAATTCTTAAATTTTGCTGTGTAGCAATCGTACAAATCCATAGGTATCCAAAAGCGAAAAACCTCCAATTCTCATACATTCAGTTGTAACCATCGACAGAAAGTCAAAATAATAATAGGTTTGTTAGCAAAGAGAATTAAGCTACTCACGTATCCACCCAAGTCACCGTAGCACCGCTAAGATCTGTCTTGTGCAGCTTTGGTAACAAATATATTATGATAATAATAATTGCAACTTCTTGGTAATAATTGCAACTTCTTGTCATCCATTGTGTTTGCTTTTATAAAATTTTCTATTTTCAGATGCTGTTTATAAAGAACATCAGAATTATCTTTGTTGAAAGTCTGTGCCGAGTGCAAACTATGTCTTTGTCGGGACAAATACTATATTATTTTGCAGATGAACTCTTAGTGCAATGGCCTGACCTTCTGAAGAACTATCCCCGCGCAAAGTACTTTGGTAGACTTGTTTAAATTGTTCAACAAGCTGATTTGTGTGCTTATATAAGCCATTATCTATTTGTTAAAAAAAAATATACATTGATCGTCGTGTTTGCGTTCATTTGAAACACTTCATACTTTCAGTCAATGAAATGTGTATCCAACTGCCATAGTTTTGTGCAAATCCAGTTTTCATCAACGGCTGCAAAAAACGTTGAATGTTTTTTTTTGGTTCCTTATTTCTGCAAAAAAAAAATAAATAAATGGAATACACGTAGGAAGAGAAAATAAATGTGAGCAGATGGTGGGTTTAGAAAGTATAGTGCATGAGCCAGGCCAAATATTGGTACCCGCTCAGGGTGACTGAATTTCAGTGATGGGGAACAACTACTAAAAAAAGTAATTAAACTCCAGATAATACCTACAATGAAAAAAATAGTTGCAACTACAGTTACAGTTCTTTTGTGGTAGTGCAACTACTAACTACCCCAAAAGAACTGTAATTGTAGTTGCAACTAATTTTTAACTATTAAAAAAGTAGTTAAAAAGTAGCACAACTACTACTTTCTAACTACTTTTTTAATAAGATGGGTTTAAAAAATGAGTGTAAAAAGTAGTCTTAACAGAGAAAAACACGTTCATAACTAAAAGACTAACAGTAACACTGTTTTAAGGAGGCCCAAACGAAAATGATCCAGTTCAAACTACACTTACTACATGCACGCGGAATGAAATAAGCGTACCCAGACGAAAGTCTGTACTCGTGTCGCACATGCACTGTATAGTGTGTCTGTGGGTCAAGGTTATCCACTGCTAATTTTTTGGCAATGTGCAGACTGGTGCAGAGAGTTGTATCAAGGACAGTTCAAGCACTTTTCTCAATTTCAATAATGAATGGGATGGTATAATGCTGATTTTCCCAAAATTTGAAGTACACCTCCCCCAATAAATACTAGGGTGTCATCAGTTGCGCTGTCAACAAAATGGAGCGTAGCGATTGCAAACAACCCGCGTTGCATTGGCGACAGCATTTTGGCTCATCTTTTGGGTTTTGTCGTCGCACCTTGTTTCTTTGTCCATTTGCTTTTGTACAGCATTGTGGCTCATCTTTTGGGTTGCGTCATTGCATCTTGTTTCTTTGTCCATTTCCTTTTGTAGTGCTACGCTGGATGGCGTTGATGGCGGTTTCCGACTACAGATGAGCATATAGATGGGCAGCTCACACCACCTGTGCATTTTGTCACTGTGTTTATTCCTAAACTACATGTTCTTTTTTTAATTTTCTTTCTTAAAGCTACCTCTAAGTTAATGCTATCAATGTGCAAAATCTGCTGGTAATTGATGCAGTGGTTATTTCATGATGCGGCTACAAAGCTTGCATTGGAACGGATTCCTAGACTGAGCGCCCTTAGGCCTCGCTTCGCTCCAATAATAAAAATGCATTTTAATTTATTATTTTAAATAATAACCGAAGTACATTTAAAAAAAAATTATTTTGTTGAATAATATATCTATATGCCGAGAAATATACATTACCTGCCTTTTTAGCATATTCCTCCTTTAGTGTGTTCAAACCCTAGCGAAACTTGTTGGTTTCCCTGCCAGCTTCGTAGCTTATCCTTCTGCGCGTGCGCGGGCGCAGGGCCCCTATACAAGCGTCCGATCCAGACCATGCTTATTCTTTCTTCCTAGGGCTTCACCGCGTGTGGTTGCTCGCTTTGCTCTCCTAGCACTGGCCCATCTTGGCAAACTTGGAGCTGTACGGGAGCTGCTGCGACACTTTCAGTTTGAACAGTGAAGTATTTGGGCCCTTGGCCTCTTTACCTTTGACAATTCACAATGAATTCTCAGGTTGTAATTGCCACTGCGGACTCGTCCCTGAACGCCTAGGCAACTGAGCTTTCAAAGCATTCTTCAACTGACCCGGTCGCAGTGCCCACGCCTCGGTAGGTCCACCATCTAAAAAATCGTTACCTTATCCTTTGATCAAGGACTACTTCCCGAACAGTGGAAAACGGCTATTGTTATACCAGTCTTTAAGAAAGGTTCTCCATCAAACCCAGAAAACTACAGACCTATCGCACTTACATGCGTGGTGTGTAAGATTATGGAAGCTATTATTAGAGATACTTTAATGCCTTACTTAACAGAGACATCTATTATAAAACCAGACCAATTTGGGTTTCTACCAGGCCGATCAGCTACACACCAGCTCCTAAGTATGCTTGATCGATGGACTGATGCACTGGATATAGGTGCTAAGAGTGATGTAATATATTTCGATTTCAAGAAAGCTTTTGAATCGGTTGTCCACCGCATGCTTTTCGCTAAAGTGTACGGATGTGGCATTGCTGGTCCTCTTTTAAATTGGTTGTCCGCCTTTCTAAGTAATCGATCTCAGCAGGTTAAAATCGAACATACAGTATCAAAAGGGGTATATGTGCCGAGCGGAGTCCCACAGGGCTCGGTTCTGGGCCCTTTACTTTTCCTAATCTATGTGAATGATGTCTGTGTGACCACTTCGTCACCGTATGGTGCAAAATTTGCAGATGACTTTAAAATCAGAACGGAGATTTTCTCACATGGTCCCTCGTCCCCACTTCAGGAGGAAGTTTCTAATGTTACCTGCTGGTCTGCAATATGGCAGTTGCCACTTTCTGTCTCAAAATGCCAATCAATTAGATACGGAAGTGGGAACTCTGATTTTAATTACCTTTTAAATGGTGGTGCTCTTCCCTTCGTCGATGAAATTCGAGATCTGGGTATATGGTTTACCCGAGACCTTAAGTCTTCCCTGCACTGTTCCAAGGTTTCAACTGCGGCCTTTCGACGGCTTGCCATGATCAATAGGTGTTTCACCTCAGGAAATTTCCACACTAAGACTTGGGCATACAAGGTCTTTGTCCGCCCGCTCCTGGAATACGCTACGCCTGTTTGGTCGCCGTACCTCTCCAGAGACATCGATTTGATGTAGTCTGTGCAGAGAAGGTTTACTAAGAGCCTTCCTGGGCTACGCAAGGTAAATCACATCGAACGCCTGACTCGAGCAGGACTAGAGCTCCTTGAACTTAGACGCTTACGCTACAATTTAATTCTAACATATAAGATCTTGCGAAATCTGACCACAGTTGATCTTCCTTTTTTCGATTTGGCCCCTTGTTTACATTTTACGCGTGGACATCCCTGGAAGTTAGCAGTAGGTAGTGCGCGACTTGACTGCAGACAAAATTTTTTTTCAGTTCGCATTGTTCCAATCTGGAATGCACTGCGTGCTAGTACGGTATGTAATGACTCTGAAGCGGGCTTCAGGCGCGAATTGCTAACTGAGAACCTCGATCGTTTCCTTAAAAGACCGATGTAACTTCTTGCTACTTAATGATTGGTATGGTTTAACCGGCTCGCAACCCTTCTGTGCTGACCGCTTTGGCGGTGGTGAATTTTTATTATTGTTTTTTATACATCAGGATTGACAATTGGCTTCGCCAAGCTTTGCGATGCATTATTTTATTATAATATATTAAGAAATATTGACAATGATACCTATCGGCATTTCCCTTCACTTGTCCCTCACATTTGGCGATGCCATCGGGGACCATTGAGTCCCTGGTAGGTCTAACCTTGGTGGTAAGGCATTCGTGACCCCAAACCTAATTCCTTCAACCCTTCCTTTAAAGCAAAGCCATTGTCTTCATTTAAACTTTTTAACTTTTGTAATTCATAATTCTTAGTTTTATGTTGAATAGCAGTTAGCAAATCTCAGGTCATTGCCATGCCGATTGCATCTGCAACATATTTTATATTTATATTTTTAATTTTTATTAATAAGTGTTTTTAAGATTGTACATTTGACTAAGGATGTTTTAACCTGCATTTTTATTTCTTTTTCCATCTTTTTATTGTTCCTTTTATTCATGTGAGCTGCTTCTTAATTTCGGACTGGGTATAAGAGGAGGATGCGCTCCCTTCTCAGTCCCATACAGTTTCTTTGCTGTATAAATGAATTATTTATTATTATATTTATTATCTACATACAATGACGAGAATTCTTCGGCCCCCAAGGATTTTACAAGCAGCTCCGCCCCGCCGTACAGGTTGCCCATTGTTCTCCAAATCCGTTAGACCAAGGTCTTGGTCCCGACAGTCCCAGTCTGCCTTCACAGGCCTATTTCCATCAGATAACCTCTAATGGCACCTTCTGGGTGAGACTGTCCATACATCACGGCCCACATGCCCATTCACATTACACCAACCTGGCAGTTTCCGTGGACCACTCTTGGCCGACCATTGGCAGTCCCTACTCGTCCCTCTCAGCATTCTCCGTTTGAGGACTTGGCACCTTCCGACAGAAGATCTCCGCCACTACCGTATCCGGCAGCAACAACATTGCCCATCCTCTTCTAGCACGCATTTTCGGTACCCAGTGCTCACCACATCAAGCACAGTCCCAGTTACATGCGACCCATGAAGTGCACCCATTGGATGTTGTTTCCTGACCAATCTAGTCCCCACATCTACTGCGGACCAACCGGTCCCTCAAGGCGACCGTCCACGTTCTCATGTGCCTCCTTCACCGTGTCTACTATATCAAGAACTTGGTCTTGATTCCTTGAGACAACCTGGGCCCAGCTTTCTTCCCAAGCCATCCCCGTCTCTTCCCAAGTCTCCTCATCCAGGTTTGCCGGATTTCCTGACATTGCGCCCACGATCGTCGGCCACGATATTTCGGAAATCGATCAACTTCGCAGGAATTACCAGTCTTCCGTCTCTGACAAAAGCAGCCACCACAGGACTTCAAGACAGTCATCAGCGTTTGTTGTCGTCCCAACGGACCTCTACGTCTATTGGCCGACCATGAGGACACCCTGCGACCATCCTGGTCTCAATTTGGGCTGCCCTTACCTACCGTGCAGTGGCTGCGCCCGTTATTTTTACACGTTGCTTTATCAACCTTGCTGTTATATTATAGTGTATTCTTCTTGCTTTCTATGACGATGGGGAAAAAAAGCCAAAATTATTGACAAAGAAGAGGAGTAACTCAACATGTGAGCTGCGAATCGTATCGGACACCCAATAGCCTATTTCCTTCTCGATAGGCGTCCTTCTAGAGAGAATTTTCTGTCCCAGTAGAACCTCTCCCAACCCCTCTCATGTTTAGTCTGGTCCAACAACTGGTAGCCTAACCAACACATTCGAAAAGGGAGGGGAGGGAGGGCTAGCCGGACACAAGCCCATGACTATACGGACTCTCCGACGCCACCCTGACGCATGCAGCACTGTGCTAAATCTAAGACATGTCGGTCCCAGCACGGTAAAAAATAGTGGCACCTCGAACCGGTCGCCCAGTCCCCTTCAGTTCCAATACTCCACAGGCCACTGTACTTCATCCTCTCAGGAGACTGCATCCCAGGAATCCCCTGTGTCACCAAGTATTAACTTACACAGTCTACTACTATCACCTTCAACACAGAAGGCCCCAACGACTTCCGGTACCCAACCTTCTCACCCAAACGTCCAACGCATTATCCTGGCTTGGTCGACGGCATCCTCTTCCACTGATTTTGCAGACCTCAGTGCTTATAGTGTGTGGGAGTACGACGATGCGCCTAAATTTATTGTAGTCTTTCCGGGGATCACCCACTATTCAGCTGTCTCGACCAGAGAGTTACCCTGAAGTGCATGTCACCAATTGGCTAAAGGAGTCGTCCCAGAATTCCGGGCTCTTCCTTCATAAGTTTGGTCCATCTACTTTCAGACACGCACCATCTTCGGGTTGAGGAGCCGGTGCCACACTGCTGTTTTCCATTTTTTGCTTCCATAAACGACGATCCCAACTTTGAAGTCTTCATGACTGCCCGACTTATATTCGAAATTGCAATAGACTGCGGGACTACTCCCCACCATCCTATCAGAGATTTCTTTCTTCTATTTTGTTTCTGACAGTTTTATAACACCCTATCAGGACTGTTGATGTAGCATTGATCAACTATCCTCAGGACTGGATAGCCTTGCCCCGATAATTCTTTCTTTTCTGGTGCTACAATTCTTCTTCGCTTTCTGTGCATTATAACTTGTTTAACTTCTGGACAAGCACCGGCGGTTATCTAATTCTATCACCGCTACGACCTGTTACCCAACTGCAGTTTTCATCACCCAATCCACCGAACGTCATGACTCCTCTGCGCCAACAGAACACTCTGCACACGAGTGCCCAAGTCTGGTGCCACGGCCAACAACTTCGCCAATGCCGTCCCCACATTGATGGTCGGCCTTCAACAATGCTCCCATTTCTCAATCCTTAGGCAGACGACACATCATGGACATCACCAGCGCTTCCCACATCACTTAAAATAATCCATTCTAAGGTAATCTAAGATAATCTATTCTGTTGTTTTGCTACGTTAACCTCTGCCCAGAACACATAGAGTATTCATTTAGCCCCCAACATATAGCGAAGAACGAAGACATGGACGACGAACACTTACTGATGAAATAGGGATCTCCCAACAGGCTCGGCACCACCAATGAACATTCAGTGCCTACCTCAAGGTGCCCAGAGCAGATTTTGCCTCGTCCGTCGTTACACCTTGGGTGCATCATTTACTGCTGACAACATGGGCCACAGAGCTCAGTGTCGTAAGTGGCAACTACAGGGGACACAATTTGTGCTGATGTTCCCCCCCCCCCCCCCACCCACACCTACACAACCGTGGACAAAAAAGTACTTTGGAAGGGAGCCGACGACTCCATCTACGGGGTCTGGGGAAGCACTGTAAGCTCCCCCAGTGGGGTTCGGGGTGAAACCCCGTAAGCTGCAGCATTTTACACTATTTTAGAGGCTATTCTGGCTTGCCGAAAGCACGTTTACAACATATTGTCAAGCAAACATATTGAGCAGTGTTCTTAGTCTTTCTTCAGTATGAAAGTTTTGTAAAAACCCCATTAAAACTGTTAATAAGTTTTAAAATGTGAAGTTTTAAATTATTAATAAGTATTTATAACTGATCTTAGCCAAAAGCATTGAATGTCTGCTTAGACTGGTGTGTACAATGGTTGCAAATAAGCAGTTTATAGTTCAGATAATTAAGTTTATACAAATCTTGAGATGTTTTAGATATATGGAAATGTTCCGTGGTGTCCCAGGAACCAAAAGCACTAGCGTTGCGGAGGGGGAAGCTGTTGGGGCCTAGCATATTTTCCCACTTAACCCTCCCCAACCTACTCCCTCTCCGGAGGGGGGGGGGGGGGAAGGGGCCTTTCATTCTTGGGTCGTGATCACTTTTAAAGTTAACGAAACCTATATTGGTTTATCTGTTTCTTTTTACCTTCTGTTAACAATAAAAAAAAAGTTTAAAAAAATTCCACACACTTAACAATAGAGGCAAGTATTTTAATATAGCAGGGTCGGAAGGCATTGGAAATCAGTCCTGGAAGCAAGTCGAGACCAAGCCACCTGTCAACCCCATTCCCATCCCACCCCCTCAACTTACACCATGGGCGTTAAAGGAGGAAAAAAATGTAGGCAAAAAATCCTTCGGTTTCTAGTACATTTGCTTACGCCAAAGCTCTCACGAAATTATTTAAACGAAAACAAAATTTGCAATTATGCCACTTCGTAACTGGTATTAATAAATTTACAGGTTGTTTTTTTAACCATAATTTTTTTAAATCGTAACGATTGTACGTAATAAATTTATATAATAAATTTACTGCTAAAACTGTAGTATTGAATACATGGGGTAATGGGGGGGATCTTAAAATGACCACCTGCACCCCCTAAAATAATTTCTTGGCCCACCCTTGCACAGTATGGTGTTCAAAACTGAATCGAATCGACGTAATTGATTGCATATCTTACCGTAGTTTAAAAAGGATTGTTTAAAATCGTGGCAGTTTTTATGTTTGCTTGGTGCAATTTAACGCCCATGCTCGTTTCAAAATTAATCTTCTTACATTATCAAGTGTATATGGATTTTGGCACACTTGACATTATGAACCAAAGTCTCATAGCAGAAATGACGGCAACGACGACGATGACCCCCGAAAAGGAAACAATGAAAAAGGGCGAGTGTGTCAATTCTTTGGCTAGAAGTTGAAACTGGTTCGTTGTTGCCTTAAAAGAAGTTGAAATTGGCACACTGTTGTCTCAACTAACAATTTGCTCTGCGCGGTCATCGCAAAGGAATATACGATGTCATGATGTCATGTACGAAGGACTGTTATTTTTTAACATAATATTTAAGTTATTTCATGTAAGGACTGGTACGGATTGCTAAAGCTAAACTGTGAGTGGGGAGGAAGGCCAGAATGGGGAATGCCCGTCTGTGGGGCTGGGGCAGTGCTTCTGTTAGCCCCACTATTTCATTGGGAAGGCGGAGGATGCAAAAATTATCTTTCTAACCAAACACCGTGGTCATCTCAGCGGCAAGACTTAAATGACGTCATGCACAGTTATTTTTCACACGGCACGCATCGTTCAAATCGTTCAAGCCACAACGAAAGACTGGGAGTGTGAGGGGGGGGGGGGGGAGTGAGCCTGTTACCATTAAGCATACGATTACGTATTAACTGAACGTAAAAGATAATTATTTGGGGGTTGTTTGGAATGGAGACCATACCAATTTTGCCAAAATCTCGCAGTATTAATTCAAATAACCATCCAAATTCAACTACGTGTAGCAAAGAGGAGGAAGGGAGGGAAACGAAGAGGAGAGGGAGAGCATGAGATAAAAGGGAGAGGATTGGTGGAAAGGTGGAGTATTACATGAAGAAAAATTGACTGTTGCATGCAGTGAACGAGCAGGCAGCACCGTCTAAAAACTGGGAAACAACCACAGGGCGAAACAAATTCCCAGGCGAAGCCGGATACAACTGCTAGTTTATATATAGATTAGGCACACACTTCAGACAGTGTATTTAAAAACTACTAATTACCTAGAATATCTGGCAGTTTCATCTATCTCTAATCATGGATGTGTACATGCTGTCACACTACTGTACTCTATGCTCAAATGTCGACCAAAGGTTTTTGTAAAAAGCGTTTCTTTTTGTTTGATGGCTGGAACCACTCTTGCTTTTACAGGTTTCTTGTCCTTTGCTAAACAGACTGCACACTGTCCAGTTTTAAAACTGGACACAAAGTTGACGAATTACTGACAAGACAGCCCGAGGGAAGATACGGTTTTGTTGACAAGGGGAGCAATGAGGAGAGGGGTGGGGTAGCATCTCGTGTGCCCACACCAGACTAATAAGGCATCAGGTTTTCCCATTTTGGGGTTCAGTTGGACTTGTTTGCTTTTTAATGTAGCAGAAGGGATTTTAAATGTGAAGTAACTATGAAATCGTTTGTCAGCTTTAACTGTTAATTTGTTGCCCCAAACAGAGGCCTACCCACTATTTTTTATAGCATGTTTGCCCCACTTTATGTTGTCAGAGGACTCAGTAAGCCCCTTGAGTTCCCATTAGTTACGGCACTCAGGGCCCCCACAATGGGGGGGGGGGAATTAGGTGGACTCACTGTACCCAGGCCCGGTTACTCAGGGGGCCCGCTCGGCCTGAAAAAAATTTCTAATTGCCCGGGAGGAAAAATACGCTACCTGTAAATTTCATACATTCAGTTCCTGGATGCCTGTTACCCTGGAGGAATCAAAAAGGTAGATACGCCCAGCTCGTACACCCACTGCGCATGCATAGCGTGCACAGCCCTCCTATTAATGGCGCTTGGACGAGACGTCGGCCATATCTTTTTCCTCCAAACTACCGACAAGACCACTTGCGCTCCTGTTACCCGCCATCTTGTTTCATTCATCGATCGCCGACCCAAGTCCGCCGTTTGCAAGCCCATTCGCCGTTCACAACCCCGACAACCGGCGCTGCTGCCCGTCGTCGTTAACAAGTCCATGCTGATAACAACCTCGTCTGCTACAACAGCCCATTCTCCATTCACAAGTCATTCGTTGCCCACGCCGTTCGTCGCTAGCGACCGCTTTGCCATTTGCAACTCATTCGGAATCCGTTTGCCATTGATCCACTCGTCATTTGCTTACTCTTACGGTAACAGCATTTTCTGCTGGTTGCAATGGAATCATCTCCATCAAGCCCTCCCCCAACCGACACCTGTATCGTTCTTTCACCGTCTCCTCACCATCCTTCGTCCTCGAACACGCAGATCAGACTGCCCCACCCATCATTTGCGCATCCATTGGTCCTTCACACACTTAACTTGTCATCCATCCGTGTTTCACCTCATTCACCTGACCTCCCTCACATGCCGCTTCTGATCTTCAGAACCGGAAGACTCCTCGGACAACGAGCACCGGA
>JAHWFP010219190.1:18792-37259 GCA_023313725.1 Lithobius niger
GCCATTTACCTTCCATTTGCAACCCGTTCGTCGACTTGGCAATTGTTAGTAAGCCGTTCGCTGCTCGCAGCCCGTTCACCATTCATGGCTATTGGCCATCCGCCGATCTCAGGTTTACTTGTCAACACCCGCCGTTCGCGAGTCATTCGCCATCACTCAGTCATTCGTCACTCGCGAAGTCATTCACCTTTCTCATTCTTCGAAGCTGGAGCTAGGAACACCGCCCCCGGTCGTCCCCACCATCATCGTCCGAACATATACCTACCTCACACTACCCAATGCTCACCGTTTCTCCCATAACTCCACTCAGGCAAAACCTCATCGAACATGAACCCCTCTCTGGCCCCTGTCATCTAAACACTGAAGTCGACCCTAACCCTCAACCACCCGCACTGCCAAGTCGTTCGCATGTTACTCATCATTCACACGCCCATTCGTCACTCGCAACTCATTCGCAGGCCTCAACCATTCGCCGTTCAGATTCACACTTTTGCAATTACCTGCAAGCCACTCTAACCACTCCCCAAAACCGTTCATTGATCCTCTCATTCGCGCCCGCTTCATTCTGTCTGAATTTTCGGTCCAAGCAACCACCTTGTCTCGGGCCTCAACTTACACTTGCCACTCGCACCCGCAATTTCATTTGCCACCCGAAATCTCATTCACGACTCGCACTCCAAATTCGGACTGTATCACAAATGAAGAAGCATTCTTGTAATCCTCGACATCGATGTCCCAACAACACTAACCAAAACCTCTAATTCATTCTGGACCCATCTCTAAGAGTTTTGAAGACTCGCAACTGCTTCGCCGCTTGTCACTCAACAACCACCCCGATTGGACATCCGCCCCCGATGCAAAGGAAGCCGCAACACCCCCCTTCCAACCAAACAACACGTTATCTGGTTTGCGATGGGACAACGGCGCCAACAACAACTCAACAGGCCAAACCATGCAAAAAAAAACACCGGTTCTCGTCTGATCCCCAAACTGGGAAGCAACGGACCCGCTCAGTACTTGGATGGGTGACCGCCTAGGTACACCGGGTGCTTTTGACAAAACAGCCATCTTCATCGCCAAGCCCATCTTCACTGCCAAGCCCCTCTTTCGGCATCTCAGCAACCTTCTGGTGCCGTTATTTTGCAACTTGACGCGACTGAACACTCATCCACATCGCCTGGCCTAAAGTAAGCCCACTTTCTCCACCCCCCCTCCCCATTAACTCAAATGGACTCTCCCATCTCTTCCCTCTTCTACTAGGTTCATCGTATCTCTTGAAAACCCTCTCATTTTCCCACGCGCGCAATCCCCCTCTCTTCACCACCTTGTCTGCTAGGAAAATGGCCCCCACTCGAGGTGGCATAACCGGCATCGCCCTTCTTCGTCCTGACACCTGTTCCTATCCGCCAATTGTATCCAAGATCAAACATTACGACCCTCACCCATCATGTCAGAACCACTGGATGTGCAACTACTACACCGATCCATGCACCGTCTGCAAAACCATCTTACCCCACGAATAGGCCGTCATTGCAAAGAATGCTGCTGCAGCCATCCATTCTCGTCACCAAAAAGAAAAGAAGGAAAGGGACAAGACATCCATCTCACCACTCGAAGCACCCCCTCAGCTAACTCCGTCCACCACCACAACAACACAAGACTCAACCACAACATCATCTTCCACTACCATCAAGGATCCGTCACCAGGCACAAAACAATCGAGTACCACCACAACTTCCTTAAGTTCACTTCTCACACCTGAACCAGCAGTACGGCTCCATCCTCGTCTGCAACAATCTCTCACGGTCTCGACACCCACTCCAAGAAACCTTCGAACCCGCCTTGTTTCGACGACCATGAATTCCTCCTCGGCGTACTACGCCACAAGCTAGATTTAAACAAGAAGGAGCTCTCCAGACTGAAAAAGAATTGTGCACCAATAACAAAGGAATTTTCCGCCGTCAAGTCAAAACTTTCAAGTGCTGACAAGATTATGCAAGCACAACGAACGAACATCGCCAACCTTCTCGAAAGCAACCAAAAACTACGCCGTAGGGTTAAACTTGCCGATGCGAAGTTTCGAATACTCTCTCCCCTCCCACTTACTGGCCATTGCCCGATTCTTCCGATCCACAATCCTCAACCCCCCCCCCTTCGCATTCCCAGTCGGACAACCTCATCAAAACACGCATACCTTCACCAAGAAACCAAAACAACGGACTCCACCCCATTACTTCAAATCCACGTAGGAAACCACGTTGTCAGGTATGAACCTCGTCCCCCAACCACATCGGACAATTTAGTGCCTTCACACCTCCTGAAAACATGCCGCCATTGGGGAGGAATGGATTAGGGCTAACCAAGCCATGCCCCAAGAAAGTTACGTTGCACGCCAAATACGGCGATGGGACAATGCTCCGAATTTCACTCCATGTAAACCTGAAATGCATTTCGTCTCAAACACCCGCACCCTACCATGCTTAAGCTGTCGCTCGCAACCAAAAGACTACAGTTTCTCGTTTGTCGCTCATCCTTAACACAGCTCTCCTCATTCTACAACCCACTAATTACTAAACTCTCAGACTTCAGAATGTGTCCTCTTAAACTTTAAGCCTTAACTCTGACCCTTTACGTTCTCACATTCCTCAACTTGAATCAACTCCGAATCATCCTACATCACTTCGAATCAACTATGAATTGGAAACTCGCCTGCATATACTGCCGAAACGTGACAATAAGGAAACTCTTCCCACGCACTTGGACCCCCAGCATCCCAAGGTAAATTTCTATCATAATTTTGATTTACTTCCAAGTGAAACAATTTCAACTTAAGTCTAGGAGGAATACCATTTCATGTCTGCCAAACTGACTCACTTCAGCAATGGCAGGACCTCTAACTACCTGATTGCTTCTCGCATCTATCAGATCTGTCCACCCGGTTTATCTTGCGCAAACCGATCGACAAGCTATTGGGGACCCAGCTCGCACCCTTGGGAAACCCGTCACGATGGTGCCCGCCACCTAATTGACGAGGTCAACTGTAATGCAAGAAATTTACAGGTAGTGTATTTTTCCTCCCGGGCAACTGAAAAGCCCAATTTTACCTGGCCGGAGGTCAAAATTGGTTTCTATTGCCTAAAGGGGAAAAATACACTACGTGTAAATCTCCCACCCAACCTCCCCTTTTGAGCCACCAATTGTGACATATTGAGAGGAAAAGAGATAGTTCCCATCTCATCCGAGCACCATTAATAGGAGGGCTACGCATGCGCAGTGGGTGTACGAGCTGGGCGTATCTACCTTTTTGATTCCTCTAGGGTAACAGGCATTCAGGAACTGAATGCAAGAAATTTACAGGTAGTGTATTTTTCCTCTTTATGCAATAGGAACCAGTTTTGACCTCCAGCCAGGTAAACTTGAGCTTTTTCCGCAATTGTGAGTTTTTATACTCCACACAAAAAAATAACTCATCCAACGTCAACAAGCACGGAGCAGGAGCACTGCAGTGCAAGCTTGTCAGCTTGTTAGGCAGGGAAACCGTCATATGTAAGCAGCCCGGATTAATGAATTAAGCAACCCGTTAAAGCACAATTCTGGCTAATGAATATTATAACAGTGTAACTTTTTGACGATTTCAGTCAGGAGAGGGGACCGCTGCGGTAGTCAGTCCCAGGCCCCTACCTTTGATGTGGGGGCCCTGACGGAACTGGCTGCATCACAACACTGACAGGCGACCATCGTCACCCATCTGGGGTCATCCATACGGATTGGCTTTGTCCGTCGCCTGCCTAACCAGGCGCATCACACAGCTGCTATCAGCATGGGCCACACGGCCTAACGACGTGCCCGCAAGGCTAATACCCTCGGCGCACATAACCGAATTGGCATCAAAAGCGTCTAATCAGACTTGTAAACTAATGGAAAGCTTACAGTTCACAGGGTCAGTTGATTCTGGGGCAGCCAGCTCATAACTCAGGTAACCGTTACCATGATTCCTCCGTCATCGGTAACGAAGTTTGCTTAAATGCTATAAAGGCAGGCACGATAACGAAAAAACGAGTCCATTTGCATGTGTGCGAATTTTGCAATGCAAATGAACTCGTTTTTTCGTTATCGTGGCATAAACTTGTGAGTGTAGTGATTCGTATCTTAAGAAGGTGATCGCCAATCACCGAAAATTTAAACAAGAACTTTTATTGTTGGTTCTCTCATGTGGTAAAGTGTATTATTTCCCTCAGAAATTTAGTAGACCACTAAAACATCGAATGTTTACTTAAGTTTTAGGAGAATTGTCCATTTTCCCGGAAATCTGCTCAAATTAATATGAAGAAAACACACTAGCACCACCTAACTGTAATAAATAGAAAACTATACTTGAATTTTTGAAGAAACAACCGTTCCCCTTCTTCGAAAGGTGGTGCTAGTGTGGTTTTTCCGTATTCAAGTTCTCACCACTGTCACTGCCGATTACCAGTATTTAAAAAGTCTGCTTAAAAACGAAGATGACCACATGAGCACCAAACTGCAATGAACGATAAGTGTGTGCATGCAAGGTGCACACGCTAACAGCCAAAGATGGGAACAGACCAATCCCCCCCAAAATTGGATCCCAGTTACACAAAACTAAAGTGATTGGTCTCCCCATTTTTAAACTTTGCATTGAAAACTTGATTACTTTTCTTTTTACAGTCTGAATCTGCATCAAATTTTGCTGATTCTTGTTATAGAGAATTTATACACATATAGCACAATGCTTTTATTTTGATTTTATTATTTCTGACCGCCAAAATGTCAAGACGGTCTGCAAAAATGCAATATTATAATTCAGACTGAGCTATTCTAGAATTACTTCATGTTTTCAAAACTTGCCCAAACCTGGATTAGCGTAAACACTGTAACGATCTTAACAAGCAACCTAACCAAGCAATGTTCTTTTTATTGATACATTGAAATCAACTTTTGCAATCTTAAGCACAATTATGGAATTTTGGAATTTATTGGTCAAATCATCAAGATTTTCAAGTTCGAGCTAGAATTTTCAAATCCTGTTATCGAAATATGGTAGTCAACGGGATATTATAACTACCAACAAGTGTATATGGATTAGAATGACATCTTTTTTTTCGAAGTTGCACAATTCTGCCCATAGACTGCGTAACCATTTCGATGTATTTTTATTGAGCACTGTTGTGTGACCCTTCTGTTGCTCCAAGAGCGATGGCTTTCCTCATGAGAGAAAATAGAAAATAAAACAACACACAATGCATTAGACAAAATTTTAGCAACATATAAACAAATATTAAAAATTACAACAGTTTGTGCTTTAAATTATAAAAAAAGTCTTTCTACCAAACCACCATTACCGATTTACTGGCACATGTTTCAGTTACTCTGAACCAATTAAATCGAGGGTTATTTACGTGTTCACAATTAAGTTGTTTACAAACATTTAATCGGAAGTTAATATCCCACGCATAAAACCGTGGTCAACATTAAATTTTTAATGTAGTAAAATTGCAAATCTTAACTTAACGTGAACACATATAAAACACGTACAACCAAAAACAAGATAATTTGTTACCTTTACTGCACGCCTCCGATTTAATTTTTGTTACATTAGTGGTGAAATTGTAAATCAGTTCAGCTAATAATCTGCAGCATAGAATGATATAGCATTAGCAATTTATTCAAGCATTCAGCTAAACTTATTCACAAATGTGGTGAAATTGTAAATCAGTTCAGCTAATTATCTGAAGCATAGAAAAATATAGCATTAGCAATTTATTCAAGCATTCAGCAATACTTATTCACAAATCTAACTTAATAGGTTTAACCCTTATTCGCTTGTCACGTAGTTTTCCGAGCAGAATTTCCAGACATATTTTCCGTTTTGTGTTGGTTTTAGAACTTCCTACAACTGCGTGTTTTTCAAGAGTAGGGATTGAATCAGAATTTTGAATGTCGGCGACAACATTTGGGACCAATGGACCTTGTTGAATTTGGTCATTGGATTTACAACGTGCATTTGATTCATAGAGTGCTGGAATTTCTCTTTCACTTTGTGAAAAATCAGCATTTTGTAACGGATTTTGAACATTTTTAATTTCGTTGATTAATAGATAGCAGGAGTTCGATTGCTTTCTACTACTTGCTCAGGTGCTATTTCGTGCTGAATTACGACGATTACTTCCTGCACTCGGTGGTACGATATCCTTATTAGATTTTTCGCTTCTTATCACAATTGTACAAAGGGAAGGCAACTGATTTGCGGTGTTCTTTCCAGATAATTTGCATATTCTGCACAGTTCAGAAAATCGCTGTTTTCAGTAAGCTGCAAATGTTTCGCTACAGAACCATCGCCGTTTAGTTCTTCATTAGGCAAACGTGCGCGTATTTGGGAAATATTACGACGTAGTTTAATACTACTTGATGTGTGTACCTGATAGTTTTGGTTCTGAAGACACTTCCAAATTACGGCCTCTTGCCAAAGCCATTTAGCAATGGTGTAGTCATACGATCATGTTGGACTGAATTTTGAACTCGGTGAATTTCTCTTGCTTTTTGTCTGCTGAACTTGCGTTAGTTTTGTCTTGCTTTATTCGAATTTTTTGTTGGAAATTAGGTTTCACAAGTTTGAACTGCAGGACCCATAAATAATTTGGATGGCATTTCACCTGTAACTGTGTTGGGGCAATTTGGGCTAGCAATGTGAAAGTCACTTAAGCACTGCTTGATAGTTTTGCCCTCTTTATGCACGGCTTTGAATGCTTTCTTAAACTCGTGGATGTACACCTCCCCTAATGCATTTTGTTTTGGCTCATAAGAAACCAAGGTTAAATGGTGAATTCCCCTGGATT
Source organism: Lithobius niger (assembly GCA_023313725.1). Taxonomy (NCBI): domain Eukaryota; kingdom Metazoa; phylum Arthropoda; class Chilopoda; order Lithobiomorpha; family Lithobiidae; genus Lithobius; species Lithobius niger. The sequence continues at coordinate 25,650 of JAHWFP010219190.1, forward strand.
TAACAAATGCCTGAAATTCGGCAGAGGTCCATTGTGGCCCATTGTGGGTCACAAGTGACAACATTTGCCCGTAATCAGCTATGTAAAGCTCAAAAATTTCAATTACTTTTTCTTATGTAGTTTTCTTCATGAAGTGCACAACCGGGAATTTACTGTGAGCATCTACTATTACAATAAATGTTAAACCCTCAACCATGCCGAAGTCAGAATGGACTCTGTCATAGGGTTTAGGAGGGTATTCCCACGAATGCTTAGGACCGGCAGGTTTTTCACCCTTGTATTCTTGACATGGAGTACAGCGTATAACTTTTGACTCCAAATCCGCATCGATACCAGGCCACCAGCATTTACCCCGTGCTAAAGATTTTATTTTCACAATACCCTGGTGACCAGCGTGTAGTTCCTGCAGTTTCCTAGCACGTAAATTTGTTGGCACGATGACACGTATGCCCCAAAACAAGGTGTTGCATTTAACAGAAATCTCTTTTTTTCTTATAAAATAGGGCTTAATATCAGGATCTTCTACCTTTTCAGGCCAACCGTGCTTTACATACTTCAGCACCCTGACTAGTACTGGGTATTTAACTATTGCCTTAACCAAACTATCATCAAAGCACTGGTAAGGAGTCAACAGATTCTAAGTAAAGTACTTTGTAAGGGATTTCTTCATTCAAGTCCTCAGCCTTAGCACTCTATTGTAATCTGGACAACATATCGGGACTTGCGGCCATCTATGTGATGCCATTTTTAGGACCCAAAATCGAAAGCAACGCTTTGTTATCGGTTTGAAGTATGAAATGAAGTCTTTACTGATGAAACGTCTGTATGATGATGGTTAGAGTCTGTACTGATGAAACTTCTTTACCCCCCACGAAACGCCAAGGGCTTCACTGTCGAATTGCGAATACCCCTGTTCTGCTTTTGTAAGCTTCCTAGACGTAAACGAAATTGGTTTGTCCTGACCATTTGGGAGGGTATGCAACAGGTACGCCTCCAAACCAAATGGAGATGCGTCGACAGCCAGTTTAAGCCTGTACTTAGGGTTATTATGCACCAGAAAGTTTGATGTTTTAAACAACTGCTTAACCTTAGCCATGGCGGCATCACATTCGGGACCCCAAATCCATTTTTGTTTAGGGCTTAACAATTTCGTTATGGGAACTAGCTCATTCGCCTCGGGAATATTTCATTGGTTAGGAGCATCAGTAACTGCTTCAATCACTTCGGGTAAGGTTGTTATCCCCTTCGAATCGATCTTATGACCAAGGTAATTCAGTTCAGATTGAGCAATTTTGCACTTCCCCAGACCAAGCCGGGCTCCAGAATTCTGTAAGGCTAACAACAGCTGGTTAACACGGGTAGCGCAGGAAGCTGCGAGCACTGGGGCATCAGATTCGATAGGCGTCTTGGTTCCCAGCTGTACATCTCTGGCTTCATACAGACCAGGTTCGATCCTGGGACAGGAAGTGTATATGTACGGGTTTTTCTCCGGTTGTTTCCTGCCCATTGTACGAGGGTTTCCTCCAGGTACTCCGGTTTCCTCCCTCCTATGGCAAAAAACAACTGTTTACGATGGTGGTTTCTTCCACTTAACATCTGCTGCGCGGGCCTTCAAAAGCTGCATAGCTTACTGGCCGACGACGTCTAATCTAATCTAAGACTATTGCCGTCTTCAACACCCTTACCGCTAACCAGGATGTTGTGGTAAAATGGCTCACAATTTTGTATACCAGTTATTGGGCTAACCATTAAACGTTGAAAGATATCTGGACTACTAGCTAAGTCAAATGGGCAATGCAAATATTTGAATGAACCCAAAGGTGTGTTAATGATTAGGGCTTCTTGTGTTTCTGGGACTAACTCCGTCGGCAAAAATACATCCTTAAGATCAATTGGGCTGAACGTGTTGCTTCAAGAGAGCTTACCAAACAATTCAGCAGCAGTGGGGACTGGATAATGGTCTATTTCTAGTTGCAAATTTATAGTCATTTTGTAATAGCCCACAATCCTAATTTCTCCATTACCCTTACGCACGACCATGATGGACGTGGCTCAATTGCTAGTGCTTACTGGCTACAAAACTCTCATTGCTACCAAGCGCTTGATTTCGGCATTGACTTTCTCTTTCAGGCCGAGCGGAACTGGTCTAACTTTGCGATAAACAGGTACTGCATCAGGTTTGAGCTTTATTTTAGCCTTAAAATCTTTGAAGCAACCCAACCCTGGTTTGAACAATTCAGGAAATTTTGCTGTCAAAATGTCCGAAGTAATAGTTGATCTATCAACTTCTAAGACTTCTTGATTCTGAATCCAGTTAATGTGTCTCGAAACCAAAGGGTTAAACTGTTTAAGATCGTATAATCAAAGATAGCCAACCAATCCTTGCCCATTAAAGGTAGTTGTTCACTTTTCGAGATATAAGCTTAAACCTGGTCAAACCTGTCACCAAGTTTAACATCCACTAGAATACAACCAAAAATTTTCTCAATTTGGCCGGTCCAAGATTTAACAAAGATGTTAGTCTTTAAGAATTTACAATTCTTAAAGACTGACATCTTTGTTAAATCTTGGACCGGCCAAATTGAGAAAGTTTAAGAATTTACAATTCTTAAACTGAGTTTGATACCAACTAAAAGGTAAAATTGTGGTGTCACACCCACAATCTGCTTCCAGAGGCAACTCCACACCATTGCTAGTACACATTACCGTCCACTTCTTCATCTTAACCAAACCAATAATCAGTACGTTGGCTTTCAACTAATTATCTGACTCGTTAGAACTTTCACACTCACTGGAACTCTCAACCACTCACAGTGCTAATTCCACAGTAGCTTGTAAATCGATAGTTTCCTTAATTAATTTGCACTGCAAAGTAGGGCTGTTAACACCACCGACTACTCTACCGTGAATCATTTCTTCCTTAAGTTCATACGATGATTTTATCGTAACCACAATGTTTTGTAAATTCATTTAAAGCATCTACTTACTCAGCTATGCACTCGTTAGGTTTTCGAGACCTCTTATTAAATCTAAGCCTTTCTGAAATCGTACTGAGTGCAAGTTCTACAGATTTTTTGACTGCTTTGATCAAGGCGTCATACTTAATGGTTTCGATCGTAAGAGGATCGATAATTCATACGATTTTTGAAACATTGAATCACCCACGCTAGCTAACAAAACATCCAAATGATCATCGTCTTTGATTTTCTTGGCTAATTGGCTTTAAGGAAGCACTTAAATCTTAAAATGTACATAGACCAAGAATGCATTCTTAGTTCAAATTCTTGAAACAAACCATTAGGTTTGACAGCCTCAGTAGCCATTTAAACTGAAAGCGCTAATCTAAATTATTATCTTATCAAAAAGCCTTTTATTTGACAAAATATCTAATTTGCACAAGTTTACCTAAACAATCGCGTACCAACCTGCTGCAAGTACAGTTTTAGGATTTTAACAAAACAATTTTACTCACAACGTAGCGCTCAGATCACAGCATAAGCTTACTAGCACACTTGTTTTCAAATAAATAGCTTTGCGTAATAATTTTGCTTAATTTACAGGTAATTAACATTAAACCTGTCCATGCAAGTTAGTAACCTTTAAACCTGTCAATAACAAGCAATTAACCTTTAAACATGTTTAAACAAAAAAAAAAACAAAAAAAACAACGTAAATGTATAACTTTATGTGCCTACAGGCTTCAATTTAACGCTAAATTTATAAGCTTTCTAGTTTTATATGCCGCTAGTTAAATTTGTCAAACGTAGCCAGTTCTGAAAACACATGCCTAATAATTATATTTTTGTTATAAAACAATGCAGTGAGCATTAAGTACCAAAGCAGCAAACAGTCCTATGCCCACCAACAAGTAATAAAGTTAACTGCTTTAAAACTTTAAGGTTCCCCTGTAAATGGCAATTTAAAAGGCAAAGTACTACGTCGAGTCGTGATTTTTTCAACATTCCTTGCCAGTATAGTCTAGCAAGAAATGTCTCAAAGCGTCGCCTTGACACAACTTGCAAATTAAATTGAAGAAATAGCAATTACAAAGTAATATATACAGGGAATAATAGTCAAAATTCCCGGAAGTAACCTATATTTACCCAGAAATGCCAACACAGCCACAAGTGGAAACTCGAGTGAAAAATACTTCACTTTGAAACAAGTTTGTTTATATCCATCCCCTAGCGGATGACTACAATTATTTGCCAAATAATCGAGATTCATCTTACCTCGAAACTTGGAGCAGAAGTTCAAAGTTGTGAAGGGACTTTTTAAACATTATATGAACTAAGAAGTAGGCCCATGCATTAACCCTCATCGCCAATTGCTACACTTACACATTCTTATGCTAACTTATTGTAAACTATCCTATCAACTGTAAAAGGAACAAACACGTGTGGACGGTTGGTAACAAGCATTTAATATGAGCTCAAACAGTCTTATATAATATATTACACAGCCTGTTTTACATAGCAACACATGATTGGCTATACAATATGGTACAAGGGCAAGATACCAGTTGACAGCAAATCGGATCATAGGTGCCAAAGCACCAAACAACAATGAACGATATGTGTGCATACAAGGTGCACACACTAGCAACCAAAACTTGGAACAGACCATTTCCAACCTGAAGACATGATCTAATTCCAATTTGTATGTCATCCACAAATTTTGCACCATATGCTGAAGTTGTATTCAGGTCAAGATCATAAAAAAAAATTAGAAATAATAATGGTCTCCAAATCGAACTTTGTGGGACACCACTCACCATGTCTTTCCTGTCCGAGAGAGTAGATTCAATTTTAACTTGTGTTCGGTTTCCTAGAAAATCAGACAACCAATTTGAAAGCAAGCCTCCAATGCCACATCTATTTAATTTTGCTACGAATTTTCGATGGCCAACCCATTTGAACGCTTTTTTGAAATCAAAATAGATAACATCGCTCTGGGCACCAATGTCTAATGCATTAGTCCACCGATCAAACGTACTCAGTAGGTTGTGAGTGGCTGAGCGGCCAGGAAGAAACCAAAATTGATCAGGTTTAATAATGGATGTCTCCATTAAGTTGGGTAACAGAGTACCCCTGATGACAGCCTCCATGACTTTACACATCACACACGTTAACAAGATTGGTCTATAGTTTTCCGGATTCAATGCCGAACCTTTCTTGATGACTGGAATAACAATAGCATTTTCCATTGTTCTGGAAGTTCTCCTTATTCAAAACACATAGTAAAAAGTTTAGATAAAGGAGAGCAAATTTCGGCCATATCTGCTTAAGAAAAAAAGCTGAAATGCCATCCAGGCTACAGGAAGTACAAGGTAAAGATTTGTCAATACAGATAGGACAGCAGCCTGGCTAAACGTTACATTATGACACTCACTTTGCTAACACTGATTTTGGGGTCACGGGAGATTTTGGTTACCATCATAAGATATAAGATCGCTAAATTGGCTTCAGGTTCACCAACTTCCGTAAATCGGTGCAACTTCCGGTACACTGACAGGAACCAGAAAAGCAGTGATAATAAAAATAGTCATGTTACCGTGAAAGTAGATGCTACGTTAAAAGTTGGTGCATTGGTTAAATTTAGGTATTAGATTAACACTTTAACAGCAGTTAAATCGTTTAGGTACATGGGTGCAACTTCCGTACATCGTTGTAACTTCTGGTCCACCTTCCAGTCCACTCACAAGGGCCATTCTGACAGCGCCCGGCGAACGGTACGGCGTCCGGCACCGGCGGAAGTGACATCAAAAACATAGCCCACGGGCACAACCTACCGGCCGCCGTTGTCGTTCCGTTCGGGTCTAGCTAGGCTTAACTTTCGCGGCTCCGTCTCCGGCAGCCGCCAACGGTAGCCAATCAGAAGACGAACTGGCCTTGACCCCTCATACGTCATAGCAACATGGCGCTGCATCTTCTAGCCGAGGCTTCGTATTACGAGCTGGTCGTTATAAGAAACATATTCCTTTGGTTGTGCAACATCAAGGCACAAGACATGGGGTGGGGGGAGGGGTGTTGACTGGTAAAAGGAGATCGCTAACTAATTGCCTCGTAAGCTCACATTTGTATATGGAAATAACTGCCGAGTCTCGAGACGGAGTGTTTGAATGCTGTTTCGATAGCATTGGTGTTTCGTTGTGAGGCGTGTGCGGGCGCGTGTTTTGGGGTTGGAGCTTGAATGAGACGGTGCGTTTGAAAGCAAAAATAAAAATAGAATTCTACTTGGATGTGCGAAAGTTTGAGCGGATGCTTCTACGAATTATCTTTCATTTTCTAGTAGTTAGTGCTATGGATTTGTGTTGTCCGGTTTGCTGCGGGATCGGCTAGCTCCACCGGCAGGCCGTTTGTAGTGAGAACAACTACCGGTGTCGTTCACCGCCCGTCCTCACCGTTCGACGTTGCCGTACCGTTCGCCGGGCGCTGTCAGAATGGCCCTACACAACCGTGAAAGTAATTGCTAGGTCAAAATTCGTTCAGGCTCGTACGATTGTTGTGTTGGTTGGATGTAGGTATTGACAGCTGTAACAGTCGACGGTTTACGGTCAGTTCCAACAGACCGCTCCATCTATTGCCAACATCGGAAAACTTTTGCTTATGGGCTCTCTGTGCGTAAAAGTACCAAACCATCTCCAGATGTCTGAGTTTGATTGAGTGATTTTCGAAGGCCCTCCTCGCTCCACTCTTAGTTGTCTCAGTTTTTTAGGTGTATTTTTACGATAACACAGGTGTATCGCTTCACTTTGGGTTAATAGTCAAGAGTTCACATTCACTTCCGTAACGACTCTCGTGACCACGGACACAACGGACACATCTTACAATTTTTTTACTCACTTTCTTATGCATGAACTGTAAAGCTTGCAGCAAAATCTGTACGGCACCGCAGCGCTGTTGTAAATAAAGTAAAGTAAAGTAATGCGGCTCTATAATTCATTTCCGCGATCACCATTTCTGCAGCGCAATTGAGAGCAATGGTCAACTAAGATTGAACCTGCCTTCCTCGCCTGACAGGGAAGAAGACTGCGCCACGTATGATTTTTCTATGCAACCACCAATTACCACAGCGTTATGACCAACAGAGATTAGAATTCCGTCCATCTCTCAGCAGTTTCAATCCCAGTTGGCCATGCGCAGTTTGCGGGTACTACAAACTACAAAATTCGGGACTGCCTTGAGCCTCATTTACTTCTACCAGCATGAACAATATAATAGAAGTGATCATTAGCATTCGGAGGAGGTGAGTCTTTGAGACACATGATGACTGAGCGTTTATTAGACGGTGTCCGCACAAATTTTATGAAACTTAATTTGATCGAACATGGACATCCACGTGAGCTACCGTACCTAACCAGTGTTACAAACCGTGAATCTAACACCACCCGTGCATAGCATGGGCTTCAGCTAGTCCTCTATAATGCCCTTTTCTGAGAAAATTTTGCTTAAAAGTTCAACCTTGTGGATTTCTACAAAGAATCCACTGGGGCTTTTGAAAGGCGGAAGGGTCTCATTGACTCCGGTTTTTTTCGGTAAAGTTTAAATAGGGATCGAAGAATTGTTTCCATTCCGGATTATATTTTCTTGACTTTTTCTGTGCCACGCATCAACTGCATTTGAATAATTATATCGAGAAGTGTTATAGTCCCTTAAGGAGTTTGCATTTCGGGTTTATTCTATATCTTTTCCAAAGTCTTAGTTTATGATTTTTCAACTTAATCAAAAAATGGGAAGGCTGCGAATGTGTGATAGTCATGCATCTATATGCCCTGCAGTATTTTCTGTTATTTAAGACCTGTAAAAAATACTTCCATGCACCACCAATGGATTGAGAAAATTAGTTTCCCCCTCCAACCTGCTCTCTCCTCCGGGATGCGTTTTTGTTTTTTCCCCTTAAATTCAAGGATGGGTATTAGTGGGTCTCGACCCCTTCCTTCTCCTGACTAATTTATTTTTGGTCAAATATTTTATTATTATTATAGATAATTCCAATTGATCAGTTGGAGTCACACTTTGAGCACCGGGCAGTCTACCCTGCCCAATGTTGTTTCCAGGTTACTCTGTAGTTCAGGCCCTGAGCCATTCACTGTGTTAAGATTTAATTTATAGGATGTTAAAAAGGGGCCTAGATATGACCAATCCCTCGACTAGTGTCCCGACTTTCACCAAGACCACAGGTATTTCCCCATTATGTGTAATTAACACCCCGCCTCGTCGACTGCCACAGTCTCGTCTCTCAACCGCATACTTTTTTTTAATCCACCACCATCGCATGAACCCCTGATGAAGCCAAGACTCCACAACAAAGATCACATTATAACAGTCACTATCAATCATTACATTAAAACATCCCACGTTTTGAATAACACTTCACGCTTTAAAAAAGACACAAGATAAAAAGCAGTTACTAACACTACTGTCATTCACTAGTTGTGAGTCTATACTGGGGAATCTCCATTTACATTGGAAGTTTTCTGGTAATAATGCCAACTTGTGTTGCAGCACAGTTCTACCCCATGCAGTGAAATGTATCCCATCTCTGGCAAGGAGGGCATGTTCATTTAAGATTTCACGAGCCAATGACAAAAAGGAAAGATTTTGGTCCACACATATATTTTCCTGCGGTTAGGCCAGGGTAAGTTAGTGAGATGAATTTTTTGTGATTGTTGCCCCGTAGTTTTCTCACATTTGAATCACCTAAAATAGTCGACCTTGTGGTCCATGTAGCTTCATGTGGCTTATATCTACACGTTGATCCAACAGTATTGCTTCCTGCAGCACGAGAAAATTTCTCCCAACTTTGTAGTTTTACATTCCGTGTCTGATTTGTACGATTACAGAGCGAGGAGACATTTGGTGTTGGGTCACAGAGCACATCCGGGAGTTTGCCTTTTGTTTCATTTACCTGAAGTTAAGTTTCCGAGTGTCGGCTTCATTCTTCTTCCTTCGCAACCTCTTCCTTTTCTGCAGTCTGTCCGTCAGCTTCCAGTCAATTGGTTTAATTGGCACGTTCTTGGCAGAGGTTATAACCAGGTTTATGAGATTTGACTTGGGCTAATATTGATGGTAAAGTCGCTTCGTCTCTCGACTTCAGCTCTTTCACTTCCTCTTTGACGAGGGGTTTCAAATCCACCTGGACCTGGACTTTTTCTGAGCTAAGCAGCTTTTTCTGAGATAAGTCTGCATTTATCGTTGTTAACTTTGTCATAAATGCGAGATTTGTCAATCTCTTCAAGCACCCGTTGATTGTAGTCAACTGTATGGAGCAGCACAATACCATTAGTTTTGTCAGTGTAGCATAATGTTATATCAGGGTCTCATAAGTTTGCGAATCTCTTCAAGTTGCATCGATGTCAGATTACGAAAGGCATTGGGGAGTTTCCACGTATAGCTCCTACGATAACTTGAATGTCAGCAGCCAAATTAGTCCGGAAGTAAGTTTCATCTCTAGGTGTGGTAAGCACAAACTTGGGATCAAGAGCAAGCACTGATAGTTCAGCTTCTCTGAGAATTCTGGATGAGAGATTGAGAACCGGAGGAGTGCACCCTAGCTGCGGAAAAAACGGGTCGGTAGAGTGAAGGGGAATGGAGTGGGGGGAGGAAGGAGGGAGGGAGGGAGACAGGACTGAGAGTGGGTCGGAGGAGGAGGAAGAGAGAGGGAAAAGGAGGCGAGGGGCAGGGAGGGGAAAGGGAGGCAGGACTGTGGTGGGTAGGAGGAGGATCATAGGGAGTCGGGTGGGAGAGTGGACTGATGGTGTGGCAGAGGGAGTAGAGTGAGGGAGAGGGTGGGAACCAGGGGGGAGGGGTGGGGAAACAGGGTGACTGAGGAGCAATCTTGACACAAGTCGAAGTAGCAGACTGTAAGCAGGAATTGAAAGGTAGTAGTAGGCTTTTATGATATGGTGATGGACAGACCCGGTAGCAAACACCCGGTAGTAGGAGGTATTTTGCTACTTCAAATTTGCGTTTGGCTATGTTCCTTATGCTACCTCTGCCTGCTGTCCTCCTGGAGGATGGGCTAGAATGAGCATTTTACTGCCTCCGACGTGCTCTCCTCATGGGCGGTGGTATAAAATGCACCTGTTGCTACCTCCCGCCTCCAAGAAATTAGGTAAAATTGGCTCTTAGCTGCTGCCTGCTCTCCATATGTACGGTGGTGTAAAATTCACCTATTGTTACCTCCCACCTCCTGGAAACTAGTGAAAATTGGTCCCTAGTTCTTAACAGGAAGTGACGTCAAGGTTTACTTTACTGACGGGAAGTCACGAGGCCTTGTGATGTAAGGTTTACTGTATTGGCCGGAAGCGACATCAAGGTTTACTCTAGTAACATCACTCCCATGAACCTCGACATTACTCTTGACTTTCAACCTCTTTTACTAGAATTTTGTGAAGTTTCTGTTAAGTTTGGTGTATTAACCTGTGGAGTTGGGCTTGATCTTGAAATATCGAACCGGGTTTACGTGAATTTAGTGTGATTGTCCTAAGTATTTCACTTTTTCCATTAGCTTTCTATTTTTCGCTAAGCACTGCTTGAATTTTACAATAAAGTTTACTTGAATTTAGCGTGATTGTGCTAAATATTGCGTGCTTTTTATTCACTTTATATTTCCTTGGAGGAACCACTTGAATTTACGGTCTGGGTTGTTAACTCGAGCTTGTTACATGTTTTTTACTGACGTTATATCTTCCCTAGATTTACTCGAATTTAGTGTAAGTATAGCATTTTTTTCACTAGCTTCTTACTTTTCACTAAACATCATTTGAAATTTACAGTCTGTGTTAACTCGAGCTTGCCCTAAATGTGGCGTGTTTTTTTTACTGATACTATATTTGCTCTAGGTTTACTCGAATTTAGCGTGATTGCGGTAAGTATTACGCTCTTTTCACTAGCTGCATATTTTTCTCTAAACAACTCTAAAATTTTTGGTCTAGGTTTACTCGAGCTTGCGATAAATATCGCGTGTCTTTTACTATCTTTATTAATAAAATCGAGTTGTCGCGTAGGATGGACGGCAACGAGACGGCCGCCACAAGACGGCCGCAAGCAATTGATAGAGCACATATCCGTTTTCATTGTCGGTCGCTCGCCCTTTTTCTTTGCTACCGTGGGAAGAATGAGCCCGCTCGCCTTCTTACTCATTATTGAAGCTTCGTTTGTTTAATCCTCCCTTACAATGTCTCCAATGCCTATTTATTTATTTCAGGTGTACAAAGGCGTAATTATTTATTGCCGGTATACAAAGGTGTATTTATTATTTCACATGCACAAAGGCGTATTTATTTATTTCACATGTACAAACGCGTATTACAACCATTTTTGCAGGAAAGAATCATATGTAATGTAAGTGTATGGACTCCGGAACAAGGGATACGCTGAATGAGGAAGTGAAGCAAACGAAAAACACCGTTTGCTAGACAGGGTACGCAAAAACACATAGACGGGATTCCGTAAAACACATGAGGAAGAAAATCGTCCCAGTGTTTTTAATGGTGCACCAAACACCACCCGTGCGTAGCACGGGCTTCCGCTAGTAATGCTTTAACGTCGAGTGCTGTAAAAGACAAGTCATTTGGAAACCACACTTTTAAATCAAGGACCACGC
>JAHWFP010219190.1:43068-74208 GCA_023313725.1 Lithobius niger
ACCATTGGTGCCCACGCTGGGCTAAGGTGTGTCCCCGCCTAGGACATTACAGGAATTTAAAGCAAAATATGGAGCTAGTAATTTTTACTGTTCATTTTTACTGATTTTCGTATTTCTCCATTTGTTACCTGGTTATTTTAGTGATTTAAAGGAGAAACAATAGAAGTATAAATTAGCCAAGATGGAAGTTGCGTCTTTGACCTGAAAATGCAGCCATCTGACGGTAAATAATTTTTCAGCTATGGAAAAAGTGAGTTGGCAAAATTGCCAAATAGGCTTTCAAAATGTCACAGATTGGGCGAATCGCTCCCCCCCCCCCCACTAGTTACGCCACTGGTATTACCAAGAGTGAGATAGGTGTTTGAGCCCCAAACCAGCTGTCTCACTCTTGGTATTACTAACTTTATAACGGCCACTAACTGTGCTTTACTTGTTTGTTTATATCGAAAAATCTGAATACATTTTCAGTTAGTTATGTTATTTGTCAAAGACTTAGAATGCAGTGGTTTAGACTATCGTTTTAGGGGACTTTTTAACATTGCACAGAATCAATGCACACAAATAGGTTGCCGCTATTAGCAGCAGTACTAACCAAGAAACCCCAAAGTGGTATCTGTGACAGATTAGCCACCCGAGCGATGCTACACCGCATAGCACAACATTCATTTGGCTTAGCCGTGGTTCAAAAATTAACCACTGGATGGCGCTGACAATCGCCACATGCGATGCATGGGCTAGGGGAAGCAGTGAAAACAATGTTGTGGTAAAACTCTCACAATTTTTTACAATATTTTACGTGGTGGAAGACCTAAAAAAGGCCATCCTTCTAAACGAAATTTTTGCTTCTGGAATTTTTGCATTTTTATTAATGGGATTAGAGATAATCAAAGTGTCCCTGAGTTTCAGCCACAGATTGCTGTTGATCGAAAAAATTGCTCCGAAGTAAATATAAATCAGACCGCAGTCCTCCTAACTCTTTCGAATTTGAAACATAGCAACTCACTTGTACCAGAAGGTTTCTCAGCCTATTTCTACAAACAAAACGGTTTCATATCTATAGACCACTAACACATATTTTTAAACTTACTTTTGCTGCGGGTAAAATCCCATATATTTGGTCTGTAGCAAATGTCATTCCAATTTTTAAGGGAGGAAATGCTGCCGACCCTAATAACTACAGACCGATTGCTCTAACCGCAGTCCCCAGTAGGCTAACAGATAAAATTATTAGGAACAAAATGATGTGGTACAATTAAAGAAGAAGGTTGTGGATCGGCTGAAAGAATGATGCATATTTTGCTGTTCGAACATATTTATTTTAGAGGTCCGGGCTTAGCAAATATTGCTACCCACGTTTCACCTCTGTAGCCATTATTCAAAAACATACAACCACGTACTGGTCATTAACAATAGACGCCCTACGCACATTATTCAACTACAATCGACAACAATGTCAGGTATCCAAAAATATACATGCAACATTCCCCGGACATAAACGTTCAGTGTTGTCGCAATTATACTATCTATACAAACATAATAAAACATATATTTGCAAAACTGCAACATAGCTTTAAACTGAAATAATATCTAAAGTCACTACAAAAGCAACCTCACTTTTACACACAAAACAAAAATGCGATATATTTTTGGTGATAAGGAGTTTAAATACCCAACCCTCTAACACCCTCTACAGAGACATAACCGAGGACGGTCGAAATACAAAAACCCCACTCAAAACCGAAACAAAACGGAGGATGAGATTACTCTAAGCAAAAATACCTTCTCATAACTTCACCAAGGCTTGATCCTGTCAGATTTTTCGGTAATGGGTCGGCAGGCATGTCACCAGTGGGACAGAACACAAGTTGGATGTTGTTCTTAACCACTTCAGCTCGTACAAAATTAACTTTTCTAAGGTAGTGCTGAGAATGTGCACTCCCACCATTTATAACCAAATCGAATCCTAACTTGGAGTCAGTATACACAGGAATGGGATAGGACAAATTTGAAACACTCAATTCTGAAAGAAGTCCGTGCAACGAAACTAATTCCTTTTCAAGATCTGACATGGCGCTTACTTCTGCCTCACAACTAGAATGCGCCACTAATGGCTGTGTCTTACTTGACCATAGGAGTGGCAAATCGCAAAGACAAATAAGCAAACCGGACACACCTTTACTCCCAGACACAGAGTCCCATGATGCATCACAATAAGCACATAATGAGCCTATTTTAGTAGCATCATAATGTAATTTATGATTCTGTGTCCCTTTTAAGTACCTCCAAATTCTTTTTAAGGCTGTCGTATGTGGGACTTTGGGTTTAGAGGAGTGTCTAGCAAGCTGTACAACATTGTATAGTATATCAGGGCGAGTTTGAATGCCGAGAAACATCAGTGAGCCTAATATCTCTAAGTAATTTGTTTTGTTGACCTCCTGTGAATCTTTACATTCATCTAATACTTTTAACGTAGCTGAGACAGTTTTCACTGGGTTGACATCCGAAAGTCCAAAATATTGAAGTTTCTTCTGTACATATTTACTGTTTGATAACGTAATGTAATTCTGACTATGCTCAATTTCGTAACCTATATATTTCTGTCCATATACTTCCACAATTTCTAAATGTTCCCGTAAATTAGACAGAAAGTTGTTGTACATGGTTTCAGTTTTGACACTAATTAGTTTGTCATCAACAAACAAGCATAAAAACAAAGATGAATTACCAGATTTTTGGATGAACACACATGGATCATAAGCAGATTTTACCAAGCCTATCTTACGTAACACTTCACTGATGCACTCGTACCAATTTTTGCCACTTTTACTGAGCCCATAAATTGACTTGTCTAGCAGACAGACGAGTTGTTGGCCGTTCTCTCCCTGCTGTTCAAAACCGGGAGGTTGCAGAAGGTATACAGTGCGTGTGATGCGACCAAATAAATATGCAGTCACAGTGTCCAGATAGTGTAACTGATGGTCAAGTTCAGCACTGAGGGCAAGCACAAGTCTGACTGATGAGTTGCGCACAGTAGGAGAGTATGAGGACAGGTAGTCAACCTTGATTTTCTCATTCCAAGCAGCTGCAACGAGGCGTGCCTTTAGTTTTCGCAAGGATCCGTCTGGGTTTAGTTTGCGGAGAAAGATCCACTTTGATTTTATTACCTTAGATCCAGGTGGTCTGGGAACAAGCGTCCACACTTGATGTGAGGACATAGAGTCTAACTCGTCCTGCATCGCCTGTCGCCAGCCGATAGTCTCTGGAGAATTGATAGCTTCTTTGAATGTTTTAGGCGTTGGAATGGAATGCATAGCTACAATACGGCGGAGTAATGCAATGGGTTGGTCATAATGCTCGTCATCATCGGAATCTAAATCTGTGTGTTCATGTAGTGGTGGATCAGCAGAATTGTGAAGAGAGGCGACACTTACGTTCTCCCTGGCACGACGTTCTAGAATTACTGCTTTGGTGGTGCCCGGCGGTCTGCCGCGCCCACGGCGTGGGCCATAAATCGGTAAATTAATTGGTTGGAGGGTCAGGAATCGGTGGAGGGTCAGGAGGCCCAGACCTTGGTTTGACGATGGTATCATAACTGATGTCAGTATCAAGAGTAGAAGTATCAGGGAATGATGTGTTAAGTATATCACCTCCAGGAATCCTTTCGTCAAATCGGACATCTCGGGATATGATGAGTCGTCGTGACTCCACATCTAACAAGCGAAAACTAATGCTTCGAGTTGCATAGCCAAGAAAGATTGCGCGTCGTGCTGTCGGATGGAATTTAGACCGTTGTTGAGGTGGTAACACATAGTAACACAAACACCCAAAGGTATGCAAATGTCGCCCAGACGATAGGCATCTGTCGGGTGTTC
The DNA here is from genome assembly GCA_023313725.1 of Lithobius niger. Taxonomy (NCBI): domain Eukaryota; kingdom Metazoa; phylum Arthropoda; class Chilopoda; order Lithobiomorpha; family Lithobiidae; genus Lithobius; species Lithobius niger. The sequence continues at coordinate 46,941 of JAHWFP010219190.1, forward strand.
AACGTTCCATGGAAGTTTGTTGCGAACATCCATAAAGAGTTCTAGATGGTAATATGTTATGGGTATACCATGCACACTCAATCGCAAATCTCCATAGCTTGATGGGCAAATGGCTGTGCTCTAGTAATGTGGATGCTTTTCGAATAATCGTTTGAAATGATCTTTCCACGATAGGATTTGATTTAGGTGAATACGGTGCCGAGTACAGATGTTTTATTCCTTGGGAATTCAAGTAGGACTCGAAGGCAAAAGATCTCCATATGGATTCGTTATCAGTATGTAAGGTAGTCAGCCTTTTCGACGTTTTATTCTGACGTTGGAGGATGAAGGTTTGAAAGGTGGCTAAGACGTCTGACTTATGTCGCAAAAAGAACGGGAATACGCGACGAGAATAATCGTCAATAAGAAGGAATAAAAATCGTGCGTCATCATAAGTTGCCTCTCGGATGGGTCCTGTAAGGTCAGCGTGTACGGTCTGCATTATGTGGCTGGAACGTATGGGGGCCATTTTGGGATATGGCAATGATTAGCTTTTACAGGTGATACACGTGTCACATAGCTCGGATGGTGCTGAACCGAAATTGATGCCCTGAAGCAAAGATTCTTGCTGTATTTTAAGCATTATCTTCGTTGATGGATGACCAAGTCGCTGATGCCACAATGTCCAGGAAGGAATATCGTTGGAAAGGTACTCATAAAAACTCTTGTGATGTAGGTTAGGTTTGGTGGTAACATGGTCCAGATGGTACTTATCCATCAAAGGAATGTTATTCTTTGGGCAGTCATCCTTGGGGCTGGTGTCATTAGACGTGTCTGGCAAAATAATTGTCCCATCAAGACGATAAATGTCATGTAACAACAAGGCTCCCTCGCCAAGGATTACCTTATTTTTGAATAACTTGAACTTTTGGTCACCATGGAGGATGAAGATGCCTTTCCTGTCTAATCTGAGGGTCGAGATTAGGTTAGCTGCTACATCCTTTGAAAAAAGTATGTTTTCAAGACGCAATACCATATGTGGAGTTTCAACTTTTACTATACCCATTTTGGTTGCTATAATGCTATCCCCTTTTGATGCTAAGAAAATCTTGGTTGAGATAGTCTTCGGATTATGGAGCCAATCTTCCCTGCATGTGACATGGCTAGTTGCGCCCGAGTCTAAGCGAAGTAATCCCTTGTAGACAGAAACGGTGGTGCTGAAGCATTTACAGTAAGTGCCACTTCACATTTGGGTACAGTGGCAACATTCTTTGTACGGGCAACATGAGCTTGTTCCTCAGAGCTGTATTCCTCATCAATTTCTGCACCGTCTCTTTCAGGAAGTAGGTCCTCTAACATTTGAGTACCTTCCAAATCTGGTTGTAGTGTCCGTGCTTTATGTCGCGATTTGCGGTATGAAGAGTGATGAGGAGCATTACGTGTCTTCTCGGGGAGAGGTGGATGTGTGTTGGTGGCTTTATTAGCGTTATAGAATTGCTTTGCTCAGCAGGATGCCTCATCATGGTTGAAACGACGACACCATGAGCATTGAATCCCGGGGAGGCATTTATTCTTCTTAAGCACATCACCAGGTGCATGAGCATGTCTAGTTCCAGGTTGCGTACGACGCTGTGTTGTGAGTAGTTGTTCAGGAAAATTGCTATGAAGTAGATTATGGAAGAATGCTGTAGAATTCTCAGTTTTTCCCATAATGCGATAATAAGAGTCAGTGAGGCGTTGCTCAGCACGGTCCAACGTGGGGACTGCTTCTGCTAATATTGTTTCCTTTACTGGCTCCCATCTAGGGTTTTTGATTCCTCGCAAGGCATAATGGATCAAATCAATATCCGCAACGGCCCTACCAGCGTTGGTACAAAGGTACTACAAGCGTTTAACCCTGGCAAAATAAGCAGACATAGGTTCGGATGCTCCCATATGTAAATTGTGCAGTTGATCGAGGTATTGTAATTGGATTTCGGGACGGTTCTGATTGTACCTCGTATTTAGGTTATCCCAGATTGCTTTGGCTGTTGTCTCATTTATGTAGTATATGAGTTGTTCATCACTTAAACATTTTGTCAGGAAGTTAAGGGAAAAATCATTACTCGTTGTCCAGGCGGCAATGTCGGCTGCTGGAGCATTAGCTGCTGGCCTGACCTGGGTCAATGCGTTGGCATGCCCTTCTTCGCGTAGACGGTTAAGTACTTTCGCTTTCCACAAAATATAATTGTGGCCATCAAAAATCTGGATACCCTTATAGTAGAGTGCTTGTCCTGATGCTGCCATTGTTCTGTATAATGTTGGTATTGTCAAACAAAAACAGTTTACGTATACAGATAGTATGTAGTAAGAGAAGTAAGAAATGATATTATTGTTGTTGCTGCTGGAGGAAAAATACGTTCACAGATGCTTAATGAGTTTGATAGTCACCTTCAAAGTCGAACAGTTGGTTTACGAATCCGTGTCCATTACGTCAACGTTCTGGGCTTGAATCGGTTGAGGCCATCTTGTCATCTGTCATCTGCTCATGTCATTTGGAATGTGGCCGTAGAAATCGTTGAGAAGAATTGCTGATAACCACAGCGCCGCTACCATATGAAGAAGAAGGTCGTGGATCGGCTGAAAGAATGATGCATATTTTGCTGTTCGAACATATTTATTTTAGAGGTCCGGGCTTAGCAAAGATTGCTACCCACGTTTCACCTCTGTAGCCATGATTCAAAAGCATACAACAACGTACTGGTCATCAACAATAGACGCCCTACGCACATCATTCAAGTACAATCGACAACAATGTCAGGTATCCAAAAATACACGTGCAACAACAATACAAAATTTAATTTGATTGACAACGACCAATTTTGTTTTGTCCCAGGTCGTTCATCTACCAACCAACTATTATTGGCCCTTGACGATTGGACACAAGCACTGGATTGTGGCCTACCAACCAATGAGATAATTTTTTATTTTAAAAGAGCAATTGAATTGGTGATCCATGAAAAGTTAAAACTGAAACTTAAAATTCTGGGATTCGACGGCAAGCTCCAAGATCGGATTTGTGCTTTCCTTAATAAACGAACACAACATGTACTTTTGTAAGACTGTGTCTCCACTCACAGAAAGGTGACGCAGGGTTGTGTTGGGCCCGCTCCTCTTTGTCTTTTTTATAAATGATCCTAAATGAGAAAATTTTTAGATTCAACAAGGAAAATTTGTGGATGATCTAAAAATACATGCAAAAATCACAAACTCCCAACAACTTGAAACATAACAGGGCAGTTTATTGATTACGTCGGAAATTGGGCTGATCAATGGCATTTACCAATGTCAATCGCTAAATGTGAGTATTTGCATATTGGCAAGGGAAATCACGACTTTGAGTATACCTTACCAAGGGGTACCTTTACCTCACATCGACTCACTAAAAGATTTGGGTATCGGTTTGACAGGGACTTTGGTTGAACCATTCATTGTAACTGCATAGCAGCCCAAGCAAATCGTCGTTTGGGACTGTTAAAGCGGGTTTCTACTTAAGGTTGTGCTAACACTAAATTATGGGCATTTAAGGTCTATGTGAGACCTCTTTTGGAGTAAACAAGCCCTGTTTGGTCCCCCAACTTGCTGAAGGGTACTGACAAATTGGAGTCAGTCCAAAGGCATTTCACTAAATCTGTCCCAGAGCTGTGCCGTCTGCCTTACAGTTACGACTGAAGAGACTTAGACTCCCTTGAGCTACACAGACTGAAGATCGACCTGATACTAACTTTCAAAATTTTAGAAGGACTTTCGTCTCTCGATCTCTTGCTGTTTGATCTGAGCGAGATTACTTAGACTACGAAACACAATCTTAAGCTTGTTGTACCCAGATCGAGACTGGCCTGTCGATAAAATTTCTTCGCAGTGAGGGTGGTTTGTGCTTGGAGTGTGCTGCCAAATGATCTAATTAATTTGCAAGATGCAAACTCCTTCAGAAGATCTCTTCATAAAGTGGATTTACATGTTTTCTCAAAAGAAATTTTCATAACATCTAATTTATGCATATTTATATTGATAATCGACCTTTATTTATTGGCCGTGCCCTTTTCTGTTCTGATATCAATTTCTTTTTCACTGGGCGGACTATTAGTGATCATTGATCCTTGTCCTTGCTTCGCAACAAAATATTTATTTAATTTTTTTTTAATGTGACGATCTACTTAGGTTCAGACTTTTAAACTCTTTGCATTTTTTTTTTACATATTTTATTCTTTGTTTTGTTTTTGACAAATGGCCATCCACCCTTCTTTTTTTTCTTACGACTGACGATACCATCAGGGGCTTTGTGTCCGTGGCAGTTCTAACACAGGCAGTTCTAAGGCAGCTGAGTTCCTAACCCGCCTTTCCTAATTTGATCCCACCTTGCCATTGGTCATGCAATTTAAAAAAAATTATTTTTACTTGTACGCAAGCTTTTTAAATTGTTTTATCTTATATTAGTTTTTACCTTGCTGCTTTCACATCCCCTATTTTTCAAGGTTTTTTTTATTTATTTATTTTTCACGCATCTTAAATGCAGCCCCTTTTTAGGCTGGCAGTCAGTGATACCCGGGATCCTTGCCAGACCTGTTGCGCTGGCAACAAAGTGATTATTATTATTAATTATTATTATGCGGATTATACAGCTTTACCGTCTGATAACAATGTTAACCAGCTTAAGAGCAATCAGTGCTTCTCTTAACCAATTTGAAAACTGCTCTGGCCTTAAAGCTAATCTTAAAAAAACTACTTTACTCCCAGTTGCTAAAGCAAGCCATGGACATGGACCTTAACGGGAGTAAGTGTGCAGTTCTGAGGTTTGGCACCCAACATCACCAAGCCGACTATCGCCTTAGCCCAGGAACGCCAATGACAGAGAAGAATTCACAACGAGATCTTGGCATCGTCATTGACCGCGACCTGAACTTCTCCAAACACATTCAGGCTGCCATGGCTAAGGCTTATGGGGCCCTCGCCATCATCCGGACCACCTTCTCAACCCTCCCAAGGAAGACCTTCCTCATGCTGTACCGCAGCAAAGTTCGCAGCATTCTGGAGTATGCAGGCCAAGCTTGGTGGATTCGTTTTGAAGAGGACCGTGACAAGCTGGAACGTGTCCAGAGACGTGCCACTAAACTTGCTGTGGGACTCAAAAACGCGTCCTACCCCGACCGGCTTGCTGCCCTCAAGCTCCCAACACTGAATTACCGTCGTATCAGAGGTGATCTGATTTTCACTTACAAGATCCTCAATGGTGAAGATCCTGCGGCCAAGGAATGGTTCACCCTCTCTGCGAGCTCTGCCACTCGGAACAATGGGGCAAAACTCTTTAAGAAGAGATGCAACACGTCCCTTCGCCAAAACACACTTCCTTTCCGTGTGGTTAACACCTGGAACAAACTGCCTCAACATACCATCGAAGCAACATCGGTTCTGCAGTTCAAACAGAGGCTGGATACCGTGCTCCCTTCCATCATCGCCCCCTACAGTTATAAAAACTGGTAGCTTCGTGGGTACCCTAGTGTAAAAAGCTCTTTTTGCTTGCTGCTGGTTTTTTTTTCATATTCATATTCATATTCATATTAAATCCAGTCAATCTTGATAACCTTAAGGTTAGCGATAATATCAAATACCTCGGTATCAAAATTAATAACATTGCAAACAATCTGGTGCAATTTAATTTTAAGTCTGTATTACAAAACACGATTATGAGATTTAACATTTGGCTGTCTCGCCAACTGACTTTTTTGGAAGATCACTGTTGGCAAATGCTGAGTAGTAGCATAAGCATACGTACTGCCCCACTTCCGGTCACGTTACCATCGCCGCCAACTTGGATTATGACGTCACTTCCGGTTTATGACGTCACTTCCGGCATTTTAACGTAAATTTCCAGTTTTTTAACGTCATTTCTGGTCTAAGAAGGTGTACGTACTAACACACCGGAAATGCTGCCATCTTGGATCCGTCATATTGGAACTATGACGTCACAAATCAGAAATGACGTCAAAAACCGGAAATGACGTTAAAAAATGCATTTTACCCAGAAATGACGTCACAGTTAAGTGCTTTACCCTCCCAACATGATTTACCCTTCTTACCCCTATTTACCTCTCTATACCCCTCTCATATATTGAAAACCTAAGAAAGTACTCGAAGTGGCTGAGACCTTTGGAAGTATTAGAATATCAGAAAAGAAATGGACAAGGAAACCATTTTAACTACAAACAATTGTTTTATTCAACGACACACAAACAACCTACATCGCAAGTTTAGACTTAACATGTATGTACATGTTCTCAAATTCATCATGGGAAAAAGGGACGAATGTACCATTGCGATCTATGTAAACAAACACACTAGTACTATCACATGAAGAAAACAAAAGAATCAAATGCAACAAAAACTTTCAGTTTTACAGTTCACAACATCTTTAGTGGAACAAACGGTCGATACAAATAGATGTGCTTCAGTAGTCTGTTGGGACACACGTACAACATCCAAAGTCAATAGTACTGAATTAAACAGTAAAAACAACAACAAGAATGTCTTAAAAAACCAAGGATGTTTCGCAGCATCGAGTAACAGCCGGTAACCGTCCATGATAAAAGTGGAGCAACAAATGAACCGAGTTTCTAACAACAACCGTTCATATAGGTGATCATGTCCGCTTTTCACACAGTCTTTCCAGTAACTCGTCAGATCGATCAGCAAAATAAGCAGAGTCTATTTTACACAGTCCAACCAGTAACTCGTCATAACCTATTGGCTTGGGCTTCCTTTTGTTTGATGGGCAGAAACGTACCATTAGTTCAACAAAATTGCTCCCAGTTAACAACTTTACCATTAAAAATAAGCTCACAGTTTTTAGTCCATCGCACTATATCCTTACGATATTTTATACGTGTTAGTTGATGTTGAAATATAAAACCTGTACATTTCAGGTACTGCTGAATAAATAGCCTGTTTAATCTTAGTCAAATCCCCATCGTCAGCTACTTCGTCATCGTGCAGATGCATTACCAACTAAGCGCCGGTGCACACGTGCGTTTTTTGGACGCTGTGGCGCCGCTGCGGCGCCGCTGCGGTGAAGCATCCAATCAATGCACATGTACGTTTTATTAACGATCGTTGACGCTGCGGTGCCGCTTCGGTGACGTATGTGCACGTTCGGTTCCCTAACCTCTTGTACAAAAAAATATAGTTTGAAACCAATGAGACGATGTTACTTTTTTCGCCTACCTCATGAACAAAAAATATATTTTAAAACCAATGCACGAATTTTGGCACATTGATTTACTAATTTAAGACGTACCAGGGGAAATTGTTATACATCCTTTGCATATTAACTAAAAAATTCGGATAAGTTCTTTAATTACTTCCCAATGAGTCTTCAATGATTTCTGCAGCATATGTTTGAGGATAGTTCGTTACTCCCCCAATAAACAATTCCATGTCTATTTCTTCGAAATTGGACGCCATTTTCGGTAACGCTTTTGCGGTAAATGGCGGACGTGTGCACCGCTCAAGTCATCCAAGGTACTCAGAGACGCAATTACGTTTTTTTAACGCTGCGGTACCGCTGCGTTGAAGGGGGGGAATTGCGGTGCAAAACAAACGCACAAGCAGCGGACGGTAACGTACGTCGACACAGGTACCTGTACAGTACCCAACGGATGGCACGTAAACCAAACCGCAAATGCGGATGCTGTACCGCAGCGGCGACCGCACATGTGCACCGGCGCTTAGGCTAACAACCAAATGAAAGGAAGACACTGGCGACAAGCTTTTATACGCAAAATTTAATAAGACTTAAAAACTACAACCAATAAAATACAAAACCCACCACCGATTATTGACAAAAACAATAAAAGTATATAAGCCCTGTAAAATAAACAAAAATCACAAACAAAAAGTATCTTTAAGTCGGAGCATGACAAAAAAGGTTGTCATACGCAAGTAGTCATAATTGTCAAACTCCAGAAAAATAAAAATACTTATTGTTTGTCTCGTAACATACAATGACCATACGCAACAGAATCCAAGCCAGTGCAATCTACGAACCTTTTCGTATCAGTTAACAGATAAAGCCAATTTATTTTGAACAATTCTGTAAACTTCGTGAAGATAGGACCTGATATTAGACTGCTCAAAACTGAAATTACTCCACCACCTATTGTAATGATCCAACATAACAGTACCCTGTAACACAGATTTTTCCACTCCCTTTCCCACTTTCTGGATATTATTACTACAAGTGTAACAATACAATTTACTTTTCAAACCAATAAATGACTCTATAGGCGATTGCACTCATCCTTGAAAACACCAGGTTTAGCCTTGTTATAGGTACAATACAAGGGATGGCTCGTTGGGCAGGAACTAGTATCAAAAAGTGTAAAGATTGAGCCATGTCAGCGTACACAAAAAAAACTATCAGTGTCACTTCCCAACAATCTACAATTCTTACCGTATTTGTCTATCATGTAGTCATAGTGATGAGAATACACCACCAATTTACTTAATTCCAAAACAGTACAGCCAAGAAAAACAGGTTTGTCCAAAGTAACAGTTTGTTTACGCATTTTGAAAAGCATCAAGTTATCGTCCAAAATATTGAAATACTCGACCGTAGGCTTGCCCATCAATTTGAGAGACTTTTTCACGTTAGTACTCACTTTTACATTCATGTACCGTCTTACATTTTGAATGGCTTTCCCAAAAATTGAATTATTTGCCAGCTTGTAAAAAAATCTCTCAATTTCACTCTTTGCTTTTTTTTGTTTCATGCTGTTAAAATTAATGTAAGTTAATAATGTAAAATTAATTAATTGACATTAATTAATTAATGTAAAATTAACCAAGCCTTCTCGGTAAATTTAATGAAAGAATTTTCGTGACTTTAAGCCCTTTCGAAATGTAATACATCAAATTCTTGTTTTAACAAATGTACTCCTTATGTTCATTCAAATGAGGAACTAATTTTCGACCCTGAATGTAAGGGTCTTGTTTAGCAGCCTGTTTTCTGTTAAAGGGAGACTACATGTCTTCAATAATCACCACATGCTCGGGAGCCAAAGGATAGTCACTAAGTGAATCGTGTAAATTGTCAGGATACTGAATTTCAACCTTAACTATACAAGGAGGCAAAGAACTCAAATCAAGCGAAACGAGCTCTCGTTCTGTTAACCATACAAAACCCGAATAAGGCAATGACATCCTCAAACAAAAGCCGTACAAATTATTGGCATAATGTACATGAGGTACCTACGTTCAGCATCAGGATTGTAATTTGAGACCAAAGGATTATTGGCACGGGCTCACCGTTTAGATATTATGCTAACACCACCTCATATGGCTGCAGTGAAGTAATTGTACATTGTCACGTCCTGTAACAATTCTATCCGCTCACCTGTCATTCTAAGTGCAGCTTCCCAACTCAGACCAGGGATGGTGTAAAAATGACACGGGGTCTAAATTGTATTGTTTCAGACTGAGAGCTCTAAATTGTTCGAACACATTGGCCAAAAGTGCCGCATCAGCCAAAACATACATGTCGTGATACTGCCCTAGCGTCTTACAATTTGTTACCTTCCAAACTGTACCAGCGTACGAATACTCGTCGTCGCTAATATGAGTATTAGTCAAATCTGAATAAAAAGCTTCTTTAGGGGGTAACTGAGTCTCATGAAATTCCGAAAATGAGTCACAATAGGTATAAGGATATACACCCTTCCTGGTCAACAAAGCGTGAGTTTCTGGAAAAATTTTTCTCATTATAGGAAAATCGGTTAAGTTTCCAACCAAAGTACTCAACGAAGCAGACAAGAATTGAAACCTGTAATTTCCAACTTGTATCGAGGTGAACCTTTCAGTATTTTGTGGAACTATCGAAATGTTCTTATCTTTAAAATAAGACAAACTTCTTACGACGAGGTGCGCGTCGTAGCATTTTAAATTATGACAGAATATGGGTAAAAAGCTCTTAAACCTATACTGTAAAGTACACGCATTGTGAGCTGCACCTCTGTATTTGCCGCTCAAATGACAGTGGTGTTACGTACCTGATGTCACCAACAACGAACAAATTGCCGCAAATATGAAAATGAGTTGCGCTAGCATAGTCCAACAACCAAGCATGATCGGGTACCAAAGGCAGCATTCACCCTTTAATCTCTTCAATTTCATCATAAACCACTTCTAAATGAGTAAAAAACTCTTCCATGCAATTTTCACTTCGATATATCCTATACGCGTAAACGCTACCATCGTACGAAACTACAACGTAAGCGTAACCACTCGGTTGATGTAACCTTTTTTTTGAGTAAAAGAGGATGAAGAAGCCGGCTTACACGAACTTATTTTAGAAAGTATCGATTCAAAATCAAGATACATCACGTACGGAACTGGCAATTGCTGGTCGTACCTCGTAAACTCCATGTACTGTTTCTTAGTAGGCATTTTGATTTGTTGAGGCTCAAATGTCCTGCACAAACCGAGATGATCAACCAAAGCAGCGTCGGAACGGAAGTACAAGAAACGTTAAAGACATACATATTTCTTATCGTTTGTATGCAGCAACCTATTGAAATTCTTAATCCAACAGTAATGATTACCGTTAACCAACAATAGTTTAACTGCCCGACAATTGGTTCGTTTACTCAAATAAATCGGAAAGACATTTTTGTCTTCGTACCCATACAATAACAAGCTGCTACAGCGACTGCCTAGTCGCACCGGTCTTCTGTACAGTTCCTCCACTTCCAATGTTGAGTCGCACACCTCTATCATGCACTACAAGTGTTGTTATTATTTAATTTAGTTACGTCGAAGCAGTCTATTAAACAATGGACGTTGTAAACAATGGACATTGTAAACAATGATCGTCAATATCTGGTACTCTTGCGAAGTTGGAAAAAACGACAGACAGACGGACAAAGTCGTTGCAATAGTCTTCTCGCCGGTTACCGCGTACAGAAGACTAAAATGCACAAGTTATTCCGTGATTCAAATTCTGCAATCTCACTTATAGGTGTAGGAAAGGAAAGCTCGCTCAAATCCAACCATTTGACATATTACGATAATGGCTTACTCTATTGGGAATATTTTCCTCCAGATAAAGCGCAGCCAAAACTGAAAACAAGAAGCATTTATTGTCATCGCACAAAACGTTCACAACAGCACGTTTATCATACAAAAATTTTTTCAAGTACTCACATTTCCACACCCACCGCTTAAAGGAACGTACCTCCCCACATGAACGTCACAACCATCGATTCTAAACACAACCCAACCGAACCATGTTTCTGAAAGTTGTCCAATTGATACAGGATTTTACCAATAGCAGTTACCAATTAACTCTTCCTCTACAAATTCTGAAGACAACAGTCGATGCGCACCATTGCACAAATAGACGGCCATTCGTTCAGTTTCTCCGTCAAAACGCATTTTTTTCCAAAACAACGCTGATGCAAAACAGAAATTTAAATTGTCCCATCTTTTCAAGTAGATAGGAAAACAAAGTGAAAAGGTGATGTCTCACACCCTCCAAATAGTCACGGACGTCACGTGTATCGCTAGGCGGCAACGTATACAGTTATACACAAACCGTTTAAAGCAGGACTTAAATGCCGACGCCTCTTCCTTGAACACTGGTGGTTCCGGTGGTCGGATGGTGTGAGCCTCGATGCTGTGATGCAGGAAAGCATCGTGCGTCGGGAATGTATGCCGGCAGACGGGGCATGTGACGAGGTGTACTCTGGTGTGTCGTCTTAGGTTGATGCCATTCGCGAAGGACCTATGACACACGTCACAAACGTGATTACGGTCGTGATTACGGTCGTGCACGTCAGTACACCTGGAGAATAAAAAAAGAACAATACACAATAAATAAAAATTACACAAATTTATTTAACATAAAAATAAACAGTTACAATACGAGCTTATTGACATAATCGTAAACAAATCGTTCTACATTAGGTTTACCACTTAAAAAATCAATAATTTGAAGAGGGAAGCCCCTTTGCAACGTTTTAAGATATAATAAATACAAAAATGACCACAAGCTTTCGTGTTAAAATCTTGGAGCTTTTACAGTATTGTACCACGACCTATTTCCATCACACCTCTTCTTTAAATGTTCGAGCAAAATACTTGTAAGAGGTAACAATCCAAAACTATCAAAGTACTCGCAGTCACCCAAAACCACCCAATGACTGCCAGGCTTGTCACATTTGTCGAGATTAATAATGGACCAACCCATCCCTTCCGGAATATGATTAGAAGGGACACATCACACCTTGAAAATCACTACACAACGGACGCAATATATCGTCTATTTGTTTGGTATTTATTCTGTAGAGAGTACTGTTTCATTTTTCATCAATTTCCAACAAAGCTTCTTTTTCACCCAAAAACACAACCGTGACGTTTTGAGTCAAGTCAGTAGAAAATTTCAAGTCGACACGCACAATGCCATTGTTAACTAAAGACACGTGAGTAGGATCGTTGGAATTTGCGTCGGCCGTCAAATCGAAATAAAACAATGTCTTACCGGTCGACTTGAAATCGGCGCAAGAAATGGCCACGCCAGTATTGTGGTACTGTATTCCTAGTCTTTCATACAGCGACATGTAAGCGTGCACATATTTATCATTGTCAAAATCACAAGTTAGAGGTTTCGAGTTGCGCATTCCACCGTCGACCGACAAAGCTAGCGAAGTCAAACCAAAATGTTCGAAGAAAAAAGGGTCGTTTGAATAAACCTCATTGAAGGCTGCGTGTTTAACTAATCCTATAGTAACTCGACTTGGAACGTCTCCGTTGAAAATATTGTCGATCGTTGCGCTGTGTATACCTTGTAATAAAGTGTGACTCTTAAAATCAGTTTTTTTGTAAGGATATTTTGCCGAGGAAACTGTACTGAGCATTCTGGCATGAGCTAGTAGAATAGAGGGGGAGGGGGTAACCTTGCGAATGTAGAGGGCTGCATCTAATGGAACAATGACGGGTGAGAGGGGGGCAGTTATACCAGCGGCGTTTAAATACATGCAAAATTCGGTGCTTGAGGCACGTATCTAAATTTCAGTTCTGTATTATTTAGCAGAAGTCGTGACTGGTTTACTAAATCGTGGCTGACTCGTCCTATGAGATCGACCTCAGCCCCACTCGCCGTCCTGTTCTGTCGCGTGGTATAGGGTGTAAAAAGTGAGGATTCCAACTGCGTTTGTTTTGCTTCACTACTGTAACTTAAAACAGTCTTCATGAATGCTTTGTATCCGTAATGGTCGTTGGTACCAGTAGCTCAGACTGATGTCAACTTGAGAAAAAGTCCGTCCAACAACAAATCGACGGGTGCCATCAGTTTACTTTCGTCCGCAGTTTAGGCCGAACCTGTCGCTCGATTTTACAACTTTTACACGCATGTAAATTAACGTTTGTGATATATCGATATAATCGTCGGATCCTGGAACCAAAAAATCGATTACTTGATTAGCACCTATAGTCGCTACCGGTCGATACTCTACCATTTTAGTTTTTTGAACCGACAACTGAATGGGGCTGATGCTGAACAAATCTAAATTATTCAGCAGATACTCGCATGAATTTGGGTGAAGGTACGCCATACTGACCCACATGACATAAAATGATACCGAAGGGAGAAGGACAGGACGTTATATAGGCAGGCTTAATCAAGAACGGTTTTAGGCTTCGACGCTTTCTTTCTTCGTTTTTTACAGCACTTAGTTTTAGTTTTTGAAGCTTTTCTTTTACGTTTATGACCACTCCCTCGTTGTTGCAATCTTCTTCCAACTTCGCTCATGACGTCAGGTCCAGCTTCCGTAAACCTATCACGAGAAGCATCTTTCCACGACTTGCCTCCCAGCACGACGGAGCCTATACCGACGCCAGTAGAGAGAGCCGTTCGTCCTAGAAAACTGCCTATCCCCTTTAAAAATGGCATAGCCATTCTTCCCAAGCTAAACAAGATCGAGCCCAATCCGTTTCCACTCTGTGCTCCGTGACGTCCGTAGTACACGGGTATACACCCACCCCTCTGGTCTTGATAGTACTGCGTGTAAGGACACGTGCCTCTCATGATGTACGATCGATGTGTGCGGGGGAGGGGGGAGAGCGCGAGCTTACTTATAGTCTACGAAAGGCTTTTTTTTTTTACGAAGGTGCAAGATAACCACCATCCTCCCATAATCACCAAATTCTATAGGCCTCCCAGAATCATCAGCTTACAAAATTTCAACAAATTGAAAACTTTCTTTTTGAATAGTACAACCTATTAAACTCAATGTTGCAAACTTCCCCCGGTTGACCACGAACGGGTACGATTCTTAAGAAGGGTACTTTGTAGTCACCCACGTGATTAGCTTGAATTAGATCGGTATACACGTATATACACGTATTTAGGAGTATTAGTTGTTTCCATGACTGGTACCAAAGTTTCAACAGACTGCTCCACAACATCTAGAAGCATTTCAAATTTTTGGGAAGCCAAAACGAGAAGCTAATTAAGGTCCCAAATAAAGCCTAACGTACGTTTCTTCGCCTTCGTAATTACAAATATTAAAGGTGTGTGTACTTTCGTCGTACAAGGTGCACGGGTCCTCGGAAGTCTTCATATGATCACTGTCGGGCAATTGCTTTTTTAGGTCTTGAATGTCAAGATTGATACGGTTTATTAATTCCTTGTAATTAGAGTATCGTTTCGTGCCCTTAGTAGAAGGTAAAATTGCAGTACTTTCGATAGGACTCAAATGGCCTCCCTACAACAATCTTTCCTTCCTTTTAAAGCTGTACTCCTAGAGCCTAGCTTCCTCGTCAGCACTTTTTAAAATAATTGCAGAATCTTAATTTATGTTATTCGGAAACAAAATTCCGCACAAAGCTACTTCGTAGTCACGGGACAGATTTAAAGGTGTTGCCAATCGAGTGATGTATTTTTGAAGCGTATTATGCGGAAATATATCCATATAAGAATTACTGGGGAGGGTTAAAAATATATCCTCACTCATCTTAACTGTTCTAGGTCAGAAACCCAACTGTTAAACGACTTGGATAACTGACCCATTTAACCAAATATTCGGTCCCACCTCCTCGTTTGTTGCGTGTTCTCAGCACAGTTTTAATTTTATAAGATGTAGGCTCGGCTACTTTTTGTAATTCTTGCTTGTAAAAAGTACCGATAATCGGTTTGCCGAGCCAGTCTTTAACGGTATAGGTTGTAATGAGATGTTTGACGTTTCTCCCACTCACATAGGCAACTTCTTGAGTCCATTTTTGATGGTAGCCGCATGTGAAAATATGCGTTTTCAATGCCAGTTTCACAGGATCACCGGTTCTGAACCCACCACCACCGTAAAGATTAACGAAAACTTGACCGGTATTAGCATCGCTAACCTGAGTGGGCTTCATTTTAATGCTACGGCGATAACTATTGTTGTATGAATTAACAATGTCCTGAAGTACGTCGATAAACCTCATAGTATTGTTTTTATGTAAATAACGTGATATCCGACCACGTAGCGTGCATATCACTCGTTCGCTGATGCTCGATTTAATGTCTTCGTTGCGCGTAGTATACTGTATGATGTTGTGCTGGCGTAGTAGCTGTCCTACGGCTCTGTTTTCGAACTCACTCCCGGAATCACTGGTAAAAAACTCCACGTTTGAGGCACGTGGATCGAGTAAAATATCACGTAATGCTGTTGAAACTGAAATTGCATCTTTTCTTTTAATAGGACAAACCTACAGGTACTTCGAGAAGTCATTAATTACGACCAATAAAAAATTATAGCTGTCATTATACGCCGCGAGATTAGTCACGTCAGCTAAATCGGCCGAAATTGTATCTCTCACGTTCTTCACCCTGATCCGGTTTCGCTCAAACTTCCTGGTCACTGGCTTAAATAAAGTATACATGCTCTGGGATTCTAGCCAACGTTTAACAAAGGTGAGCGTAATTTTACAATCGACGAGTGAGGTACGCTTATGAAGTCGTCTCACACCCCCCCACCCCCCCAGGCTATCGGAACCTTTAGGATCGTAATAATGGGTGTTTAGTAGGTCATTAAAAAAACTCGCTCGACCATGATGATTGCATTTTTTATTTTTAGCGCTGCGCCCAGCGACCGCGCGTCAGGCTGTTGAAGAACGTAATGAACCGACGAGGGGTGGGGGTGTAGGAAGTATTATACCAGAGGACCTACGTAAACAACTCTTCCAGGGAATTAAATCGGAAACGTACGACCAACCGGGTTGTAAGCTCATCTTCTCTCTGAATCATTTATTATCAGAAATTCGACTGTGTATCAGCTGAACTACGTTCGAACTGGGTGTAGCTAAACCAGTTTCGTGGTCCACGATTTGGCCCATCGGGTCGTAAAGCACTTTGCCTTCTTCTAAAAATTTCCTTATACGATCTCTGTATTTGTCAGGTACCCAAAAAACATTAGGATCCTTTTTAGTAGGTTCGTCGTAAGGGAGAGCAGCAACGAGAGCTTTTTCCCCACTACTATCAACGTCGGCATTGGCTCCTTCATCAATATCGCTCCAATTAAAAAACACTGACGTTTGCGGCGCTGCCGCACTCGCTGCTGCTGCTGCTTCCCCCCTGCGTGGCGTGCTGTGGCGTGCGCTGCGCTGCTGCACCCGTGGGGGTGGGGGGCATGGTAGGGAACACGTCCCCAACAGTAGGAGACGTACTAGCACTTGCACTGGATGCGGGGAACACGCTAGTGCTGCTAGCGGCTGGTGTGGTAGTCTGTTGCGTCGTTGGCGCGGGCGAGCTGGCTGGCGTGGTCGTCGCACCCATCGAGGACATTAACACGCGTAAAGGCTCCGACACGCATTTTTCGTTAATGTCTAGAAAACGTTGGAGCGTTTGAGTGAACAGTTTGGCTTTGGAAAAATTGTCGATGTCACGGTTTGCCAGTACTTCACGCATGGCAACGTCTAGATTACCCAGCGGACGAACGTAAGGTGAATTGGTCAAGACGTTGGGGCCCGGAGCTGTGTTGGAAGTCGTTGGTACGCCAGCCACAGCGAGTGCGGCAGACTCGTCCGTGATAGGCACTAGTTGCATGCTACGAAACATAGTTCGTTTAGGTTAGTTTTGTTTATCTGGCAAATATTCCACTCACCTTGTCTATTAAAGGTGCTGCAACGGTGCCCAGGAGCGGAGCTGAAATGACGTTATAAAACCGGATATTTACGTCAAAAACCGGAAGTGACGTCATAATCCAAGATGGCGGCGGTGGTCACGTGACCGGAAGTGGGGCAGAACTGTCGGCAAAAGTTCCAACGTTATTTTTTGGAGCTGCAGCATTGTTAGGACAGAGGTGCTGTTTAGACGAAGCTATTATGGATTAGGTAGGAAGGGAAGTAGAACAGCATAGAAGCATCCTTTGTTACCTCGCAACAATGTGTCAGTTGAAGTGTTCAACAATTGAATGCCTCTAGGTTAAAGTCCTTTGTAATATTTCAGTGCTGCGGGCGATAATTTATACTGCACCCAGTTGCCTCACTCAGCAAATACGCCCACTACAGTCAACGTGGGCCTGTCTACAAAATCTATATCCTCGCTCAGCAATAGAGACTCGCTGATCTTCATATTTCTACGGAAAATAAAATACCGCATCCCGCAGCTAAATTAAGCGAGTTACTTTCCCAAAACAATTGAACTTTTTTCTTTGCAACGGGAATGCCAGCTACTTGTCGTTCAATGGTAGCAACAAAATAAGATTCACAATTTGTAAAGTAACCATTTGTAAAGTAACCATTTTCAATTATCTGATGTGGCATACCATACACAACAAAAATAGTTTTACAAACAATAGTTTTTGGTAAGGTCACAAATACGCAGCATAACAGCAATTTCTTTCCCACCCTCTTCCCAGTGTTTCGTAGCCTAAAGAGTAAATCATATCAAGTCTGACACTAACTCAGCTATTGATCAATGACCCACAATTACTGGGGCACCCTGACATAGTCCATATCAGCCTGGGATAAGTAGGCTGGTATGAGAGACTACCAGACTCTTTCAGTGGCTTTGCGGTCTATTCTAAACATTGACTCGGTTCCTGCAACGATTGGAGCTTTCCCCTCCCCTTGCTATTTTTCTCACTGAAAACCGTGTAGTAATGTTCGAAAATAAGCCGGTTCATCTACACAAACAGTTTTTGTTTTGTTTTTTGTTGCTAGCTCCTTCTAAAATTCTTTCCCCAATGATTGCTATAACAGCCAAAAACTGAAAGTTGGCAGAACTGAAGCCGTCTCTACCCCCACAAAAAAATCTTTACCCTTCGTTATTTAAGTAGAGGCAAAGTACTATTACTACGGCCTGGCCACAAAAACCATTGTATTCCATTGTTATCAAAGCCAGGGCTACCCAAACAGACCTACTACAATACTGGGTCTGCCTTCAACGAAAACCTTTTCGAAGTAGACGAAGTAGACGATACCTACCTACAAGGGGCTGTACTCTACAAGGGGCTGTGCTCGTGAATGAAAAATTTTATTATTTTTTTTACCGGTAGGTCGTACTGCCGCGCAGAGGCAGTCCGAATGGAGAAATGTTTATTCGTCTTCAGAAACTTTCTCCATGAGTTCATCTATGCTCGCAAAGTGTTTGTATAGCTCGGACCATTCCATAAACGAAAGTTGTAACAAAGTAACCACCGCCGTTGTTTTAGGGTCGTATTCCACAAAGTGCACTTGCGTGTCGTCATTCGTAAATCGTGCTCTGATTCTTTTCTCCTTTCCGACACGAAGCGGTTTCATTTTAAAATCCAACAAGAATTTCATTTTGTTTCTGCTGTCGAGTTTGGACAGTTTCAACATTATTGCCAACATATGTTTTTCGTGTACAGTTAGCTCCAATTGCTCGATTAGCACTTCTCCGGCTATTTCGATGAACGGCTCGAAGACCTGTTTCGAAGTGGGATCCATAACGCTTTTCCATAGACCCTCATCCGTGCTCTCCCAACCTTTCCAGGCGAACCTATTTTCTTCTTCGTCCTTGGACTGCAATTTCTTCCTCCACTGATTGAGTACAGACCTGTTGATCTTTTCACCCAGTCGATATAGGTAGGTCCATAGGTAGGTCAACTCTGTGGTAAGCCCTGCCTGTTTGTTAAAAACGAGAGTCGGTCCGCTTTCAATCGTGACATTGAGGTATTTACTCAGCATAAAATAACCGCTAGTGGCGTCCATGATGAGAATGTATCTTAGAGTTTGTTCTTTAATAAAAAAATATTTTATTTATGTTTTATTCAACAAACATTATTACAAGCAACAAATCACCGAGCCATTCGTTTCTTTTTCTCTCTTCGCTCTCTTTGAGCCAACCTTCTTTTTTCCCTGAACACTATTTTCTCTTCTTCAGTCATTCTCGCACGTCGGTCTTTTTCCGCAGCTTGTTTTTTCTTTTTCTGGATAGGAGTTAGTGTGGCGTGCCTATCCCTATCTAACCGTCTTCGTTTATCCCTGGCTCTCTTCTTCCACTCTTCTGGATTTTGCACTTTCAACTGCCTACTCTCCCTCATCCGCAATTTCCTCATCTCGGCTTCTCGAACCTCGACATTATCAACTTCTTTCAGCCTCTGTTCCACTTCATCCCCGTTCCACCGAGTTTCCGCCTCTTCATCGCTGATTATACCGTCGGACATACCTGTCCATACTCCGTCATTGTCATCGTCTAAAGACTCCATGAACAAATCATTCATGAGCACAGCCCCATCGTAGTCATCATCCTCACGGAAAGAAATATATTTGATGCCACGATGTCCGATTGCAAAAGTTTCTACTTCGTTTACGAGGAATCTCTTGTCGTCGTAGGCCAACAGTAGGGATTTATTCACCACGGTCGTGGCCAGCTGGTGATGGCTGTCACTGGCGATCTTGTACCAACTCCCTCTTTGTTCCTGATTCGAATGGAGAGTCGCCATGTAATCTTCGTGGCTTAAGTGTTTCTCCACGAATCTCTTGGAAATTCCCTTCGCTTTTTTCGTTTCGCTTTGGGACGTCACGAGCTAATACATCTTGCTACTCAACCCCACAAACTCTTTTATCGGTACTCCCTTCGTGGCATCTTTCATCTTTCCCAACACTTGCTTGTTGACGCTGCAGAACAGTGGGTGTTGAGGATCGTAGTTGCTAGTGTCGAATCTACTCATGTTTTTAGCCATGTCCGCATACACGTCCACGGTTTTGATGCAATAGCACAGCGAGTCCGTGTCAGTGAACAGCAGTCTTGCTCGATCTCCATATTGGGGATGTATGTATCGGTAGTGAAATTCGTAGAGAAGGAGTTTGGACAACTCTAGTATGGCGAATCCCGAGTAGGTGGGAAGATCGCGCGTCACCTTGCGTACTTTCGAGTTGATCTGAACCAGGTTTTCGTGCAATATCCGAAACGAATCGGCGTTGGGTTGGGTGGAATATTTGATGGCTCGCTTGCTGTCGGTGCATAGCTTGACTTTGAGTCTTTTCTGTTCAATCGTCTTCCCAAACACCGAATTAGGACACAACTTGTGAAATTCCCCTTCAGACACCGTCTTCGATTCCTTTCGTTTTGCCGTATGAAAATCTATATATTGTTTCAACCAGGGCTTCTGATTGAAACTCAGCACCCTCCTGATTTGACGAAGGACCAAGCCGTGTTCGAGGTAGAATTTTAGGTTACGGTAGTGAATTACGTAACGCATCTTCCCCAGTAGGTTGGCCACTAGCTTCACGACATGTTTCACTGGTTTTACTCGCAACAAAGATTTCGAATACTCTGAAACTAATTCTTCTCTTATTTCAAATTTTTCAGGAGCAAGCGGGTAGTCGTTGTGGAGCTCGTGAAGTTTGTTCGAGTAGTACAGATCTACTTTCAGAATGTATCCTACCGACGACGTGTCTGCTATCTTAGTCACGTCGAAAGCTCGAATCTCATCTTTAGTCAAATACCTAAAGCTGTTGTAAGGCAGCAGCTGGCTCATGGACCAGCCATAAGCGCTATTGAGGTCCCAATCGATGATGTACTTGTTAGGTTTTGTTGAATCGTACGTTTCGGAAATGTACGGGTTGTTGGCCTTCGCGAACCTTCGACTAATGAAGCTAACTCCACCCCGTATTCCCGACAAGATGAAGTTGTGTTTGCTAGCGTGAGTAAATAGTTCCAGTTCGGCCTTGGTCATCTTTAGAGCTGCCGCCCAGCTAAACCCTGGGGTGGAGACGTAATAGCACGGATCTATGTCGTGGTCTCGCAAGCAGATCCTGCGGAATTCATCGAAAATGTCTGCCAAAAGCAGACAGTCGGTTAGCTGATACATTTCGTGGTAGGAGGAAAAATTTTTTAATTTCAGCATACTCCAAATCTTTTTGGCGTGATCGTATTGTTCGTCAGTGAGGCCTTCTTCTTTAAGTTTGGAATAAAAGTATTCTTTCGGTGGTAAAGACTGCTCTTCGAACACACTCATGCTGGAAACGTGTCCGTATGGGTAGTAACCCTTACGGGTTAACAGATCCATGGCAGTCTCTTCCTGGACGTCGGGAAGGAACCATTTGTCCTTCCCACCAGCTTTCAAGAACAGGTTCACCGTCCTAAACTCGTAATCTCGTTTATGTCTCTCCGCCAGAGTTTTCAGCGAAGAGGAGAGAAAATTATAGCTGTATACGAACTTAAGCCGAACGTACCTTTTCTTTTTTTTCTTTTCATCCCATCCCGTTTCAACGGTAATGGTCATGCTCATGAACCTCTCCGTATTTCTCGCGAGGACTTCTACTTTTTTCGGAAACTTGTGCACCGCTCTTACCAGTAGATGCATATCGTAAGCTTCGAGACAGTGAAATACCACGGGGATCGTGGTGTGCTCTCGGGCATTCAGATTACAACTCGAGTGAGAAGCTCCTCTGTACTGGCCAGTAACGTGGTAGTGATCCCGGACTTTGTCGTCTTTTGAACCGAATGGCTTTTTGCAGTAGATGCAGTCTACAGCGTGGTTAAAATCAGCCTCTTGGACCGGAGTGAGGCATAGTGGTTGGACTCTTTTTAATGTTTCGTCATACTCGTGCGCTTCAATCACCAACTGATCGAGGAATTCTTCAACGGCATCCTTTCCCAGGTAATAAGCAGCTTTTCGAAAGTTTCCAGACCCCACCACGACGTAGCCGAAGCTGCAAGGTTGATGGTGGTTGATTTTCTTGCCGGAGCTGTTAGAGGAAGGAACGGGTTTCAGAAGGCACTCGAAATCGGCGTATATGATTTTGGGGTGAATATTTCTTCTATTGAAAGCTTCAAACTTTAAAATATTTTCGCCCGGTTTTAAGAATTTGAGCGCTTGAGGTGACGGATTGGTTCTTGTACAGTCCAGTTTGTGTTTGTCTCTCAGCGATGCCTTTCCATAAGCGGCGAAACAATTTCGACAGTAATATTTCGGGTTGCTTCCCGATCCCTGGTGTCGGAGAAATTGGTCACAATCCACGATGGCGCAGTAGTGAAAATTTGTCGACTCGTTGGTAATTAAAAGAAGATCTACGGGTTGGCCTTTAAAATTCGTGCTCACACGAAGGGGATGCAAGCCGTTCTCTTTGGTATAAGCAATCACATTGATCGATAAATGATTGTTGGCCATCTCGAATGCGTCAATGTGATCCAGCCGCGTTGGAAAGTCCAGCATCGAACAATCTACCGTTCTCACGTATACTTCGTATTCTTTCGGATTCACCATGCTTAATTTGTGTTTGGCAGCCAGAATTGAATACAAGAAGCACTTGTGGTCTGTGAAATTTTGAACATTGACTACACACTTCCACTTCTTTTTTAATTTTGCTGGCAGAGGAATGTAAGAGCCCGGTCTGAGCGGGTCGATTTTTGCTACTCGGATTGTGAGTTCGTAGGAGCGATTTATCACCCAACCACTCCCTCTTTCGGCGAATTCGTCGATGGAACGTTGGATTTTAGCATAAGCTGCGTCCAGTAACTTGGGAATATCTAATGGATTATAGATTGGGGAGTAGTGGGACTGAAATCCAGTTGGCATTTCTTGGCCATTTCGAACGAAACTCACTCCTAATCCAATTTGAGCTCTGCAAGTCACCAGTTGCCGGAGACATTCGTACAGTATACCTCTTCGCATCAACATTAAAAGGTACAACGGGTCTACAGCCTGCACAGCTTTTGTGTACTTTCTGTGTTCGAGTCCTTGCTCACAGAGGATGGGATCGTCTGTACAGCCCAACACCCTCTCGAAGCAATCGCACTTGGGTGGGTAACTATTCCTGTGTGTTTCTACGAGGTGTTGTATCAATCTTTCTCGGGTAGGATATGTTTGAGCGCAGTAAACGCAGGTAAAGTTCGTTTTTTCCATCGCTCCAACTGAATGATTCTGTTTAATAATATAAATAACATGAACAGTAATAATTTCAACGTCCTGGTCTCAGTTTAATAATATAAATAAAAAGAGGAAAAATTTGGTATTTTTGTTGTTATTTTCCTAGAACAACTGGCTTTTCGTCGAGCCAACTGTCGAAGCGCTAGTCGTAGCTTTTCCACCTGACGAGGTAACGAGTTTTCCCTCCCACTTATTTAGTCTTCATAATCTCTTCGACTAAAAACAGATCCGGCACGTTAGTTTTCTGCAACTCTTGCTCATAAAAAGTGCCTTCGATTTTACTACCCAGTTGGTCGGCCAACCTGTAGCAAGTCGGTTGAGTTTTTCTGACTTCACTCACCTCGAACAGTTCGTTGGTAAAGTTTTAGAAATATCCCTTGTCGAATACAGATTTTGCCGTTGTCACTCTTACTAAATCCCCGACTTTGAAACTATTCTTCTTCTTTTTGGAAGGGCTCTTTTTCAGCAATATGTTTCTCATCTCCGGTTCATCGCGTTTAGTTACTTTGGATGGTTTCATTTTAATGGTAGAATGAACTCTGTCGTTGTAATCTTTGACAATTTCATCTATAATGTCTATCCACTTGTGGTTACCTCGCAAAGTGAACTGTTTCCACATGTTTGATTTCAATGTGCGATTTAGGCGTTCTACTACGCTCGCCTTGAGTTCTGACTTGGTCGAATAGTGGTTTATTTTATGGCGTTTCATTAGTGCTGCGAAATCTTTATTATAGTATTCCTTCCCTTCGTCGCTTTGTAGGCTTTAAGTGGATTAGACATCGTGTTTAATATCTCGTTAAAAGCGCCAGTGACATCCGCGGCGTTCTTCGATTTCACAGGGACGGCCCAAGCGTATTTAGAGAATACGTCGATGGCAGTCAGCAAGTATTTGTAATTTTCGTTTTGTTCCGCGTAAGGTATCATCTCCACCAGGTTCGCTTGAACTAAATCACCTATCCTGTAGCTAATAACGCGCCTCCTCGGAAAGTTACGCCTAGCTGGCTTGTGTAGCTCCTCCACTAAAGTTTCCATTTGATCTTTTTTTTTTAATTCCCATTGCCAACTTTACTTTGGTTTTCATAGCTGCGGCTATGGCAGCTGCTGCCAACTTCTCTTTTAGACCAGTTTTGCTAGATTTTGCTACTTTTACTGCATCGGAGGCCAACTTTCTATCAGCTTCGTGCCTTCGTTCCAAGTCTGGTTTGGCAGAGTATTCGATGTCGTGCTGTTTGCAGGCCTCATCCAGAGAATTGATGGCAGCATCGCCTCTGTTCAGTCTCTTGTTCAGTTTTGTTCCCGGACCGCAATAGTTGTATCCCGGAATGTGAAGTTCCACCGGCAACTTGTCGATCGCGCTGTTGAACAATCCAGAGCCTCTGCTCTTCTGAAACTGTGCTTTCCTCGTGCCGCACACTTTACACTCGCCCTTCAGCAGTTGTCGATAATTCTTAGTCACAACGTGCGTGACATTTTTACTGGCTTAACTCTTTTGCATTTGAGGCAGTACATCTGTTTATTTATAAAATGAGAATGAAAAGGTATTTTAGATTGGCTGTAACTCTTCTGCATTTGAGGCAGTACATCTCTGTTTATTTATTGACATTTTTACATTTTTACTGGCTGTAACTCCTTTGCATTTTAGGCAGTACATCTCTGTTTGTTTATAAAATGAGAATGAAAAGGTATTTTAGATACTAGTTTTGCAGAGAATTTATCAAAATACCATTGTTTTTCTTAAAGCAGCTGAAAGATGAAAGTGTTAAATTATGACATAGCCGATGTCAATAAGCAGCCATCGACTGGTAATTTACTGAATTTTCCAGAGGACGTAAGGTGCATCATTTGCGGCCCTGCCGGTTGTGGAAAGACCAATTTAGTTATAAATTTCATTTGCAATCCAGGTTGGTTGAATTATGACAGCCTGCGCGTGTACTCCAAGTCTTTATTTCAAAACAAATATTTCCATCTCAGGAGAGCTTTCGAGGAAATATGTCCGGGCGTAGCTACCTTTTGTTCCAACAACGAAGATATCCCACCACCAGAAGAACTGCCATGTGGCAAAACGGTAATTTTATTGGACGATTTCATGATTGAGAAACAAGACAGAATTGAACGCTATTTTGCCTACGGCAGGCACGCGGACGCCTCGATCTTTTATTTATGTCAGACTTACAGCAGGATACCCAAGAGAGTTATTCGAGACAATTCCAACATTATAATTCTCTTCAGGCAAGATGAAGCAAACCTCAAACATGTCTTCAATAACCACATTAGTGGTGACATGATTTTCGACGAGTTTCGTAGCATGTGTGGTGAGGTTTGGAACTCTGTTCCGTACGGATTCCTACTCATCAATAAAACTAAACCCTTGGATCGAAGGTATAGAAGAATGCTCGACTAACAACGACGTGTCTGCCGAAGGTTTTTGTTGACATTAACGTACGTCTAGATTTTTGTTGACATTAACGTTTGTTGACTTAAACATTATTTTATAAAGTACTAAACTGTCATGTCTACTAAAACTAAAAATAAGAGAAGGAAACCCCAGAAAGAGGTCGATCAGTATGAGGCTCTAAAAATGCAGCGTGTGCCGTAGAGGTTCGATCGCGAGCGTAAAAGTACCGTACGCTTTTCATTTGTTGTGCCAGGAACTCGTGTATTGAACATACGTAAGCAAATTGTCTTGTACATAGTTATTTCCTCGCGTACACTTGTCTCATAACAAAAATTTTGTGAGCCAAAAAAAAAAATCATTTTTACGAATCCAGTATCTTAATCAGCCCCTCCGTTGGAACAAATACATGCAAATGAGAAATCCAACCAAATCAAAGTTGAGACCAAGGAAAAGTTGAAATAAATCTGTTCAAGTCATGTCTACTAAAACTAAAAATAAGAGAAGCAAACCCCAGAAAGCGGTCGATCAGTACGAGGCTCTAAAAAAGCGTCTGAAACAAAAATTTCAAAATATAAAACTGGAAAAGCAGACAGAATCTGAACATTTGCAAAAGATATTCAAACCAGTAGTTGATCCTATAGTAGACCAGACTAAAATGCAGATGCTACAGGGAAGCGAGGCTTCGGCTCAGCGTCAGTGATAAATCAAAGAACTGTTGGCTCTAGAGGCTGGACAGAAGGAACAAGAAAAATATCACGGGAAACGGTTAGAGCATATTCAGAAAGCTCTGGAAGCGGCAACGGGCCGCGTCGATACTGAAGACGAGAATATAGACAGTGACGATGGCGAGATACAGTTTCGCGCGGGTGCCAGGAGACGACTCTCCAGTTCCATGGGTGCATTACCTGACCCGCTCTCCGACATGTCACTTGCCCTCACGCCGGGGGCTCGTAGGAGACAAATGGAAGAGGCCTCTTTACTCGGAGATTCCGCATTCAGACTCGGTCCGCTAGCTACCAAGTATCTAAGCATGTTTGCCACTCGAGAGACTCTGACCGACCCCACTTTTGGCATTTGATACGACCCGGAGACTAAACGTTACGTGATTGGTGCAATGGAGGTATTTCAAGACGACGACTTGATCGTGGGAGGATAAAAGTACGAAGGGACGGACGATTTGTGGCAGTTGGTTATGTTAAAAAACCCTTCGAAGCCACCGGATGGAACTACCACGATATACTGAAGAGGAGTAAAGCCATATATAACAACAACGACGACAGTACGAGAAGACTAAAGTCCAGCGCCGGTTTCAAGTACACGACTTTTATAAAACCTGTTTGGGGCAGACCTGCCGAGGTTGTAGGGAAAGGATACCGGTTCTATAGAGATCCGAATGACTTGTGCAAAAGACTGAAGCTCCTCAGAGCCTCTACAGAGGCTGACAATAATTCTCTGGACGAAGAATTCGTGCACATTTTCACAGAAATGC